>CM038214.1:170838824-170981799 GCA_021442155.1 Cymbidium sinense
CCGCTTTCATGTTTTACTTGGAACTGGCATCATCTTCCATGATGATTCCATGGGAAACATGGATCCAATGGATCCTACTGGGCATCAACTACCTTGGCTTTACTTTGAAATCATTCAAAGATCCTTCAAGTAAGGATAGCTATGTGAGTCCCTAGAACTTATTTTGACTTCTTCGAGGCATGTCTGATTATGTGCTCGATCTAATTATGGAAAAGCTTGCTAAGCCATTTGAATTCACTTTGGTTGGAAAGTTTACTCTTTTAACTGGAAAAAACATTCACTCTTTCTTTCATAGCATGAAACTTTGGTGCTTTTAGGATTGGTTTAATTGATCCTCACATTTTGATTCTTAACAAATGATTTGGATTACTGTGTTTTGTTCATCATTCTTATTTTGTTTTCAATTTCCAAATGAGGTTGCTAAAATGGACACTATTTGATATTAGGGAAGAATCCCCCAATCATTATGGTTTGGATTTCTCTCCTAATATGTGAAATTCATTTCATTAATCATCAATTCCTTTTGTTGGGTGCTTTATTTATCCATTACAAATTGATCGTGCAATACAAAATTCGACCTTCTCTGCTAGAATCCTTAAATTGGACATTACCAAGAAATACCCCAAAGAAATCTAGTTGGGATCTAAAAATTATAGTTATATGTAGAAAGTTGATTTTAAAAATTTCCCTACCTTTTGTTCTCATTGTAAAATCCAGGCATGATAATTCTAAATGTTTCATTCTGCATCCTCACCTAAAAAAAGAAAATTCTATTAGGAAACTATTGTACAAACCCTAGGTCAATTATTAAATATAAAAGTTTATTTAGAAAAAGGATTCATTGAATGTTCCTAATAAGGCTATTTTACCTCTATTTCTTTATGCAATTGAAGGTTTCTAATGTGGAAAATAATAATTTCTCTAAACTTTTGGATGACAATTCTTTTTCTTCTAAGTCGATCCTCACATCCTTATCAGTTTTGTTTGACAAAAATGATGCTTTAATTGAAAATATTAATGAGGATATCAACTTTTTGCATCATTCGAATTCAATGGAGAATATGGTTTTGGTTTCTCATGATATATTTGAAAATTTTGACTTTACTTTAGTTCGTGATGATTTAAATTCTCAAAAAGATTTGGTTTTGTCAAATAATTTGAAGAAGAAGGGCTTGATGTTCACACTTGCTTTCTTAATAAATTTGTCGCCCTCTATACCCGATGCTCATTTTCCTTTAATAAATTCTAATAACTTGGAAGAAGGAGAACTCACTTCTATACAAGAGACTTCCCCTAAATCTGTGACTAACCTTGCTAAATCCTTCACGGATGATGATTCTATGGGAAAAGGAAATGGTTTCCAAACTTATCATGCTAAAAAGGAAAAAATTGTTAAAAACATCCCTACCAAATTGTCCAAAAACACTAGATCTACTACGACCTCCCTCTCCTCTCTTAATTAACCTTTTCTTAACACCTTTTTTATTTCCTTATGTTTAATTTTTTGTTTGGAATGTTAGAGTGATCTATACCTTATCTATTCGTAACCATATTAGAAACCTTTGTCGTATTCATAATATTTCTTTACTTATTTTTGGAGCCTCTTATTCATGCAAACAAAATTAACCATGTTGCAATGATCGGTTTCAATAAATTTTTCTCTAATGTTAGTAATAAAATTTGGTGTTTTGAAATAATTTTGTGGTTTCTATTCTTGATGATTTTCAACAAGTTGTCAATGCTCAAATATCTTATGGTGACTATTGTGATTTTTTTTTTGTCTATGCATCTTGTAATAGATATGGTAGAAATTTTCTTTGGGAAAATTTGAAGAATTTTTCTACCTCTATAATACCTTGGTTTGTTCATGGGGATTTCAACACTATTTTATTCTCTCTAAATGAAGTAGTGGTTTCTCTCCTAATATTCATTCCATGGAAGAATTTTCCAATATGATCCTTGATTGCAATTTGAAATATTGGCTTTAAGGGTTCAAATTTTACTTGGTAAAACTCTAGACTTTGGCAAAGGTTGGACCATTCTTTTAATACTCATTGGATTACTCAATGGCCTATTATTTTGTCGATCATTTAAGAGAACCTTATCGGATCATGATCCTCTTTTGGTTTCTATTAAAGATAACTCTAATAGAATAAAAATTTCTCTCATTTTAGATTTCAACATGTCAATTTAGCATATTGATTTCCTTAATGTTGTGGCTAAAAATTGGAAAGCTCCCTTACATCTTGACAATTCGATTATGGGGATGAATAGATTTTCATTTAAGCTTAAAAGACTTAAACAAAATCTGGCTCTATGGAAGAAGCATTGTTTTAAAAATATTTTTGCTAATATTGAACAAATGGAAAAATTGGTTTGTGATCTTGAAGTCTCTATTATGTCTGATCCTACTAAGATTAAGGACTTGACTGAGGTGAAAGATAAACTTGTTAATTATCAAAATATGAAAGAGACTTATTAGTGCTAAAAGTTCCTAGCAAATATATTAGATGGTGATAGAAATACTAGATATTTCCATGCTTTAGTTAATAAAAGAGAGCTTTAAATAATATTCAAAAAATTAAAGATGACAATGGTGAATGGATTACAAAGAATAATGATATTAAGGATTCAACCATTAATTACTTTAGAAATATGCTTAATAAGAGTTGCTCTTATGAAGCTATTTCTAAATCGCACTTGATTCCTTCTATTATAACCAATAATGATAATGAATTGCTTACTATTGTACTTAACGAAGAGGAAATTTTTAAAGTTCTTAATAGCATGAACATAGATTCTTGTGGTCGAGGGTTTCACTACCCAATTTTTTTCAAAATTCTAGTCTATCAAAAAAATGATTTGGTTGAGGTTGTGGTTGAATTTTTTAATGGTAATCCTTTTCCTAGATATTTTTCTACCACTTCTATTGTTTCATACCTAAGAAAGATAATCCGACTATTGAGTGATTTTAGACCTATTTGCACCTTCTTCAATAAGTTGATTTTCAAAATTCAAACTAATAGGCTCACCCTTTACTTCATAGGATTATCTGTCTAAACCAAACTAGTTTTGTTATAGGTAGATCTATTTCTGATAATATTTTGCTTGCTCATGAATTAATTCATAATTTAAATGCTAACTGAGGTTGCAACATTATCAAATTAGATATTACCAAAGCTTTTGATAATATCTCTTTGATTTCATTATCCATATTCTGAATTTATTTAAGTTTTCTAATAAATTTATCTTTCTTATTAAAAATTGTATTTATAATGCTTGGTTTTTTTTATTTTTCTTAATGGGAAGCCTTGGGATTCTTCCTCTTCCCATGGCCAAGACGGGGATCCTCTATCTCTTCTTATTTATTATTATTATTGCATACTTATCTAAGAGAATCAATGATCTATTCTTAAACAATCTTAGAATTTATTATAGAACTCTTGGTGGTCTTCATGTTTCTCATTTAATCTTTGTAGATGATTTCATTATTTTCTGCAATGCTTCTATTCATCATATCAAGAATCTCAAGATTTTTTTTAAATAAATTTGGTACAGAAAGTAGTCTATCTATCAATGATAATAAAAGCTATTTTATTACTAGTTCAAGCATCTCCAATAATAAAATTAATCAATCCTTGCATATCACTAACTTTAAACATCAACACCTTCCTCTTGAGTGCTCCTCTTTTTAAAGGTCCAAAATGATCCCATTTTTCTGATGAGTTAATTCAAAGAATTTTAAATAAAATTCTTATTTAGGAATTTCATTTACTTTTCTTGGTAGGCTCACTATTCTTAAAAGCACTCTCAATTTAATGCCTCTTTATTTGATTCAAACTATTATCCCACTAATGTTACTCTTATCAGAATTGATCGCTTGCTTAATAATTTTTTTGGGGATCCAATAATTCTACTAAAAGAATGCATTGGACTTTCTGGCATAAATGTTGTGGTCCCTTGGGTGAAGGTGATCAAGGTTGCAAACTAATTCTATTACTACTCCTTCTCTCATAAGCTCGTGAAATTTTAGAAAGAATGATAGCCATTGGGCTAATTTTATGATGAAAAAATATTTCCAAGGTAAACACTCTCTTATATGTGCTTATAAAGTTGGTGACACTCAAATTTGGAAAAGGCTTTGCTCAATTAAATGGGTTGTTGAAACATTAATATCTTAGGGTATTCATTCAAGAGCTTCTTTCTTTTGGCAAGACAATTGGATTGGCAATGGCTCTATTGACTTCCTTTTATCTACCCACTCTACTGTAGCTATCAAAGTTAACTGTTTTTGGCATAATAACACTTCGAATGAGATCAAAATTGAGAATCATATCCCTATTTCTCATTTAGATAACTTTAGAAATATCCCTATTTTCTCTAACAAACCTGACCAAATTCTCTTTAAGCTTTCTTACATTATTTTTTTTCTTAAAGAGGTTTTGACTATTATTCCAGATAAGAAATACTCCTCTAATGTTTTCATTAAACATTAGAACAATATCATTCCCATTTCTTATTCAGTTTTAGCTTGGAGGATTTTGAATAACTTTATTCTTGTGGACTCTTTGCTCTGGAATAAAGGGTTTTATTTGCCTTCAAAGTGCTATTGTTGCTTTCATATTGAAAATGTTAATCATGTTTTTGTCAATGGTGCTATTGCTTCTAAATTATGGTTATGGTATGATGATTTATTTAATACCAACTACTTTCATGGCTCTCTTCCATATATCAACTTCTTGAAGTCTATTTCCAAAAAATTATGAAAGGTCATATCAAAGTTCTAGTTATTACCCTTATCTTTCATCCGATGGATAAATGATGCAAAATATCATGGTATTCCTATGAACCTTAAAAGGATCCCGCTAGAACCAAATAAAAATTCATGCTTTTAATGCCAATCTTATTAGTAACATTCATTTTAGAGGCTATAAATTTGTGGCTAAAAAATTGGGTGCCATTCTACGCCTGATGTTGACTCTTATAAAAGAGCTAGGATTATCCATTGGATCAAACCCAAAGAAAATTTGATTAAAGTGAATACTAATGGTTCTATTGCTTCCAATAAATATGGTTGTGGTGGTATTCTTAGGGATTCTAAAGGTATTATCATTTGTGCTTTTGTATCCTCAAAGCTCGCTTTATCTATGTTGAGCTTATGTCAATAAATCTATTAAAATTTGTTTGAATAAAGGTTTACTCAACATCTTGATTGAACTTGATGTGCTCTTGCTTCTTGACATGCTAAACTCTAATAGAATAGGAAATGTTGATTAATTTTATCTTCTCAATCATACTAAAAGTCTTCTTTCTCAAGTTTGTTATAAAATTTCTCTTATCCTTTGTGAAGGTAATGCTTATGCTGATTTCTTGGCTACTTTAGGTGCCAAATTAACTAATTTCACTTTATTTGACAATCAAAATTTGCCTAAACTATTAAGGGGTTTGGTCAATATGGACAACACTCGATTACCTTATCACATATTATAATTTTCTTGGCTTGGTTTTATTAGTTGGTTTTTGACGAGCCATTGCTTTTGGTTCCCCATTCTTAAACCCTCTTGGTGGTCATTTGCTTATTTTCATTTTGGGCTGTGTTAGGTTTTATTTTGAGCTCTTGCTTTTGGATTGGCCTAGTGGTCACTACCGGTGGTTCCAATTTTTCTACTTTGTTTTGGTTTTTCATCCTAGTGGTCGCTATTTGTTTGGTTGGATGATTATTATTATTGCTTGGTTGCTTTTGGTGACCTTCATTTGGGTGGTTTTTCTTACTATTTTGTATGGGTTTGCATATTTTGGGCTTGTTGCTTCCTTAATTGAGTTAGATTTACCGCTGTTGTGGTTAGGTGTGGCCTTGTTGGCTAGGTGGTGGTTGGCTAGCTAGGTTGGTTGTGGTCTGGGTGGTTTCTCCCTTCTGCTGGTGGCAAATGAGGTGTTGGTGGTCTAATTTTGGATTGGATTTGGCAAGGTGGAGGTTATTTGTTGATTATTTCTTCTTTTGTGGATTGATTTTGAGGTCGTTAGTTTAGGTTTGTTTCTTTGGTTGTATTTTGGTTTCTTCTGTCAGAATGCTTTTGTTTTGTTATTTTGGTCATGATGGCTATTTAGTGACTATTATTTTTTGCTTTGGGATCTGACATGGTGTATGGTGCCTAACTTTTGGTGATTATGATGCTTGCACTCATTAATATTTCTCCTCCTTCCGCTGGTGGTGTTCCTATTATATTGCTATTGCTCGATGGATGGCTTTTAGTCGTTTTACTATCTTCACTTCATTTTGTTTTGGCTATTTATCTCACCGGATCATAATTTATGCTACTTGGTTGGGTTTGGTGGATGTTGTTGTTTGCTTCTACCCTTTTCCTAATTGTCTTGGGTTGTTTTGGCATGATGGATGTTGTTGGTCTTTTCACCGATTTTACTCATTGTGGTGGCTAGGAAGCTAAGTTATCGGATGGTTAGTTGTGGTCGGGTCAGTTAGTTGATGGGTGGATGTTTTGGCCTTTCCCTCTTAGTGACATGCTACCTACTCTTGCTTTGGTTCTCCTCGTGATCCCTTTTCCGTTTAGGTGATAGCCTCTCGCCATTCCCTGCTAGTGAGGATATGAGCCTTGTGTTTTTTTTTTATTGGTCTTGGTTTTTTGGTTTGTGTTGTTAAGGTCATTATGCTTGCTCCTCTCGATGTTGTTATTCTTCTTGGTGGTGTTCCCACTATTGTTGTTGTCCTTGATGGTTGGTTGATCTTCACTTATTGGGATTATTTGTTTTGGTATTTTGTGGTTGGCTATTATGTCCGCTTGAGGAGTTTGCATCCTTGTGATGATGGACTTGGGATGATGGGCTACAAGAGGTAGGCCAATGATGGCCTTGATATTTCCCTCTCTTCTTCTTTTATTGGTAGCACTATATGTAGTTGTAACCCTTCTTAAGAAGTTTGGATGCTTACATATAGTGTTGCTCCTTGAGATGATTGTAACTAAGCCTGAGCCTTTTTTTTTACTTTGCTCCTTTTTTTTCTCATACTCTTTATGTTTGCTTAATTTTTCTGATCCTTTCAATAGTATGTTGCATCTTTCTTCTATAGGTTTGGAGAATCTTGCAGGTGGATCTTGCTGGTATCAAAAGGACCTAGTGGATGTTGTCACATGGATATGTTGTTGTTGTTGATTTGGTTTTGCTTTTGTTTTTTCCATATATTATTGTAATAGTTAGAGGTTTATCTATTAAGGTTTATTATGGCTCTTGAGCACTAGATTAGAGATTTACCCCTCTAAAGACTTTGTACTTTTTTTTGTGTAAATAAAATTCCCCAAATTTCTTTAAAAGAAAAATTTAAACCCTAAGAATAAATAACCTTGACGGCAAAAACATCACATCAACCAGCTCAATCTAGATGGAGAAAGGAGGCGAAGCAGAATGGGTGGGGATGAGGTGATGGATATGGATGTGGTAGTCGAAGCAGTTCTGTTTATGGAGGCAGGAGGAGCGACGGAGGTTATAGCCATGGTGGCGGAGGGAGAGATCTAGGATATGATGGTAGATCCCGCTACTCAAGAGGCCAGGGTGGTTCTGATGGAAACTAGAGAAACTGAAGAATGGCCGATCCGATCTGCTTATGGAACTATGTTTTACAAGAGACAATAGTTATCTAGATTTTGATTTTCTTTATGAGTGCTCATTTTTGATCTATGTCATCGCTAGTGTCTTAGAAAACTTGGTGTGTTACTTGGTTGATGAAATCAAAAAGAAGAAATGTTGATATGAATTTATTCTTTGTACAAAAAGACCAAAAACCCTAAACCCTAAACTAAAACTTGAACCCCAAACCCAAACCCTAAACCCTAAAACCTAAAATCCCTAAATTCAAAACCCTAACACTAAAACCTAAACCCTAAACCCTAAAACCCTAAACCCTAAACCATAAACCTTAAACCCTAAGACCAAAACCCTAAACTCTAAACCTAAACCATAAAACCTAAAACCCAAAAAAAACTCAAACCTAAACTATAAACTAAACTAAAACTAAACCTAAAACTTAAAACCTAAAACCTAAAACTCAAAACCTAAATCTAAACTTAAACCCTAACCTAACTCTAACCTAAACCTAAATCCTAAATGCTAAACCTTAAACCCTAAACCCTTAAACTAACCTAAACTCTAAAACCTAAAGTAACTAAACTCCTAACCTAAACCCTAAACAAACCCTAAACCCAAACTAACTTAAACCCTAATCCCGCTAAAACCCTAAACCCTAAATTCTAAACACTAAACCTAAACCCTAAACCCTAAAACCTAACCCTAAGCCCTAAACCCTAAACCATAAAACCCTAAACCCTAAACCCTAAACCCTAAAAACCTAAACTTAAACTAAATAAAAAGTAAAAATAAAATAAAGAAAAAAATGCTAAACTTAAATAAAATAAAATAATAAAAGAAAATAAAATCATAAACTAAAACCAAAATCTAAACCTAAAAAATAAAATATAAACTAATAAAATAAACTAAATAAAATAAATAAAACCTAAACTAAACTAAAAAATAAAATAAACCTATGAATAAAAACCTAAATAAAATAAAACTAAACCTAAATAAAAATAAAATAAACTAAAATAAAATTAAAAAAAACTAAACCTAAAAAAATAAACCTTAAAATAAAACCTAAATAAATAAAACCCAAACCCTAAACTAAAAAAACCTAAACCTAAAATTAAAAAAAATAAACAAAATAAAATAAACATAAACCTAAACTAAAATAAACTAAACTAAAATAAATAAACCTAATCCTAAAATAAACTAAACCTAAACTAAATAAAATAAAATAAACTAAAAATAAACCTAAATCTAAACTAAAAAATAAATCTTAAAAATAAACCTAAAATAAAAACATAAAACCTAAACAAAAAAAAATAAAACCTAAACCTGAACCTAAAAATAAAAAATAAAACCTAAACCTAAAAATAAAATAAAAATAAAACTCAACTAAAAAATAAACCTAAACCTAGAAAATAAACTAAAATAAGAAACCTAAGCTAAAATAAATAAACCTAAAATAAATAAACTAAACTAAATAAAAATAAAATTAAACCTAAACAAAATAAAAAATACAATAAACTAAAATAAATAAAAAATAAACTAAATAAACCTAAACCTACCGGTTTACTTAATTAAAAAAACCATAAATCCAAAATCCTAAACCCTAAACCCTAAACCCTAAACCTATAACCCTAAACACTAAACCCTAAACCCTAAACCCTAAACCCTAAAAAACCCTAAACCATAACCCTAAACCCTAAACCCAAAAAGCATAAACCCTAAAACCTAAATACCAAACCCTATAACAAAACCTAAAGTAACTAAATAAATTAAAAAATAAACTAAAATAATGAAACCTAATAAAATTGAACCTAAAACTAAACTCTAAGAATGGGAACCTTGACTACGTGAACATCACCGCCAACCGTGTTCGCCTAGATCTGGGGTAAAGGCATGAGGTATGGTTATCGTAGTGCTGTGGGGATCTGAGGTGTTGTGTGGAGGTGGTTGGAGCAAGAAGTGGTTATGGAGGTGGGAGGAGGGGAGGTTACAAACAACGTGGTGGTGGTGAGGGAGATCGGGGATATGATGGTGGATCCCACTGAGGCCGGTAATTTTGATGGGAACCAGAGAAACTAAAGAATGACCGATTTGATCATGCTTATGGAATTTCGTCTTTATAGTAGAGGCAGTTCTTATTATCTATGGTTTTTGATTAGCTCTATGCATACTCATTTTTTATCTATGCCATCACTTATGTCTTAGAAAACTTGGTGTGTTACTTATGATGACAAAAAAAGAAATGTTGAATCTAAATTTGTTCTATTAAAAAAAACCAAAAACCCTAAAACATA
The DNA here is from genome assembly GCA_021442155.1 of Cymbidium sinense. Taxonomy (NCBI): domain Eukaryota; kingdom Viridiplantae; phylum Streptophyta; class Magnoliopsida; order Asparagales; family Orchidaceae; genus Cymbidium; species Cymbidium sinense. The sequence goes on from CM038214.1 coordinate 170,848,712, forward strand.
AACTAAAACTTGAACCCTAAACCTAAAACATAAACCTTAAACCATAAACATTAAACCCTAAACCCTAAAAACCCTAAACCCTAAACCCTAAACCCTAAACGCTAAACCTTAAAACCGTAAATCTTAAACCCTAAACCCTAAGACCTAAACACTAAACTCTAAACCCTAAACCCTAAACCTTAAACCATAAAAACCATAAACCCTAATAAACCCTAATCCCTATACCTTAAATTAAAAAATTAAAAAAGGCCTTAATGCTAAAACCTAAACCCTAAATATATCCCTAAACCCTAAAAGTATAACTCTAAATCCTAAACCTTAAACCCTAAAACCCTAAACCCAAAACCCTAAACCCTAAACCATAAACCTTAAACCCTAAACACTAAACCCAAAAACCCTAAACCCTAAACCCTAAACCCTAAACCTTAAACCTTAAACCATAAAACTTACAACCCTAAACCCTAAACCCAAAACCCTAAACCCAAAACCCTAAACCTTAAACCCTAAACCCTAAAAACCTAAAAACCTAAAACTAAACTAAATAAAAATTAAAAAAAACCCTAAACCTAAATAAAATTAAAAAAACTAAAATAAAATAAATACTTAAACTGAAACCTCAACCTAAACCTAAACCTAAACCTAAATCTAATTCTCAAAAAAATATTAAATAAAAAATAAAAATTAAACTAAAATAAAATAAATAAAAACCTAAACTACACTAAAAAAATAAAATAAACCTAAAATTAAAAAACTTAAATAAAATAAGATCCAAACATAAAATACAAATAAAATAAACCTAAAATAAAATAAAATAAAAACTAAATGAAAACCTAAACCTAAAATGTAAACTTAAAAATAAAACCTAAAATTAAATAAAAAATAAAACCTAAACCCTAAACTAAAAAAAAAAACCTAAACCTAAACTAAATTAAACCAAGCTAAAATAAATAAAACATAAACCTAAACCTAAACCTAAACTAAATAAAATAAAATTAACTAAAAATAAACATAAACCTAAACTAAAAAAATAATTAAAATATAAACATAAAAAAAATAAAATAAAACCTAAACCTAAACCTCAAAATAAAAAAAATAAAACCTAAACCAAGAATAAAATAAAAATAAAACTAAATAAAAAATAAACATAAACTTAAACCTAAACCTAAAAAATAAACTAAAATAAATTAACCTAAAATAAATAAATTAAACTAAATAAAAATAAAAAATGAACCTAAATAAAAATTAAAAATAAAATAAACTAAAATAATTAAAAAATAAACTAAATAAAACATAACCTACTAGTTTAGTTAGTTTTTTTTTTATTAAAAAACTTAAACCCTAAAGCCTAAACCTACAACCCTAAACATACAACCTTAAACTTTAAACCCTATAAAACCCTAAACCTTAAAACATAAACCCTAAACCTTAAACCTAAACTCTAAACTAACTAAACCCTAAACCCTAAACCCTAAACCTTAAACCCTAACCCTAACCCTAAACCCTAAACCTTAAACTTAAACCCTAAACCCTAAACCCTAAAATCTAGACCCTAAAACCTTAAACCTTAAACTCTAAACTAGACCTAAACCCTAAACCCTAAACATTAAAAACATTAAATCCTAAAGCCTAAACCCTATGCCCTAATTGTTAAACTAACTCTAAACCCTTAGCTAACCCTAAACCCTAAACCCTAAACCCTAAACCCTAAAACCCTAAACCCTAAAGCCTAAACACTAAACCTTTAACCCTAAACTCTAAACCCTAACCTAAACCCGAAACCTTAAAACCCTAAACCCTAAAACACTAAACCCTAAACCCTAAACCAAACTTTAAAAACTAAACCCTAAACCATAAGCCCTAAAAACCTAAAAGCCTAAACCTAAACTAAGTAAAACCTAAAAATAAAATAAATAAAATAACCTAAACCTAAAAAATAAAAAATAAAAATTAAAAATCTAAAGTAAAACCTAAACCAAAATGTAAAAAAAATAAAAAAAAATAAAATTATAATAAAATAAATAAAAACCTAAACTAAATTAAAAAATAAAATAAACCTAAAAATAAAAAACCTAAATAAAATAAAAACTAAACTTAAAATTATAATAAATAAACCTAAAATAAAATAAAAATAAATAAACCTAAAATAAAATAAAAACTAAACAAAAACCTAAACCTAAAAAATAAACCTAGAAATAAAACTAAAAAAGAAATAAAAAAATAAAACCTAAACCCTAAACGAAAAAAAACCTAAACCTAAAATAAAAATAAAATAAACCTAAACCTAAACCTAAACTTAAACCTAAACCTAAACCACAAAAATAAAATAAAAATAAAACTCAACTAAAAAATAAACCTAAACCTAAATGTAAACCTAAAAAATAAACTAAAATAAAAAACCTAAACTAAAATAAATAAACTAAACTAAATAAAAATAAAAAACAAACCTAAAAAAATAAAGTAAACTAAAATAAATAAAAAATAAACTAAATATACTATATAAACCTAATCCTACTGGTTTACTTAATTTAAATAAAATAAACCTTAAACTTTAAATTCTAAACCACAAACCCAAAACCATAAACCCTAAGCCCTAAACCTACAACCCTAAACCCTAAACCCTAAACCTTAAACCCTAAAAAACCCAACCCCCTAAACCCTAAACCCTAAACCATAAAAGAATAAATCCTAAAACCCTAAACCCTAAACTCTAAACCCTAAACCCTAAACCCTAAACCCTAACCTTAAACCCTAAACTCTAAACCCCAAACCCTAAACCTAAACCTAAAGTAACTAAATAACTTAAAAAATAAACCTAAACCTTAAAACCTAATAATCCTAAACCTAAACCTAAACCCTAAGAATGGGCAGAACCTTGATAGAACATCACAATTACTGTGCATCATGGTGGGGATTTAAAGGTGTCATGGACATGGAGGTGGTGGTCATTGCAATGGTCATTATGGACATGGGAGGAGCAAGTGGTGGGGATCTGAGGTGTCGGATATGCATCATTTTTTTGATCTATGTCATCAGTGTGTCTAAACTTGTGTTACTTTAGTTGATGAAATCAAAAGAAGAAATGTTGAATCATCTCTATTAAAAAAACCAAAATCCCTAAACCCAAAAACTAAAACCTAAATCCAAAACCTAAAACCTAAACCCTAAAGCCGAAACCCTAAACCCTAAATCCTAAAACCTAAAAACCCTAAACCAAAAACTCTAAACCCTAAACCCTACACACTAAAACCTTAAACCCTAAACTCTTAACCTTAAAACTTAAACCCTAAACCCTAAACCCTAAGCCCTAAACCTAAAACACAAAACCCTAAACCCCAAACCCTAAACCCAGAACCCTAAACTAACCTTAAACCCTAAACCCTAAACTATAACCCTAAAAAGCTAAAAAACTAAACCTAAACTAAATAAAACCTAAAAATAAAATAAATAAATAAAACCTAAACTAAAATAAAATAATAAAATAATATAAATAAACATAAACTAAAACTTAAACTTAAACCTACCTTAAACCTAAACCTAAAAATAAAATAAAATAAAAATAAAAAAACCTAAAATAAAAAATTAAAACCTAAACTAAACTAAAAAAATAAAATAAACATATGAATAAAAAACCCAAATAAAATAAAAACTAAACTTAAAATAAAAATAAATAAACCTAAAATAAAATAAAATAAAAACTAAATAAAATCATAAACTAAAAAAAATAAACCTAAAAGTAAAACCTCAAAAGAAATAAAAAAAAAAAACCTAAACCCTAAACAAAAAAAAACCTAAACCTAAAATAAAACTAAAATAAACAACATAAAATAAACCTAAACCTAAGCTAAAAGAAACTAAACTAAAATAAATAAAACCTAAACCTAAAGCAAAATAACATAAACCTAAACACTAAACTAAATAAAATAAAATAAATTAAAAATAAACCTTAACCTAAACTAGAAAATAAAACATCAAAATATACCTAAAATAAAACCTAAAACCTTAACATAAAAAATAAAATAAAAACCTAAACCTAAACCTAAAAATAAAAAATAGAACATAAACTTAAAAAATAAAATAAAAATAAAACTAAACTAAAAAATAAATATAAACCTAAACCCAAACCTAAAAAATAAACTAAAATTAAAAATCTAATCTAAAATAAATATACTTTAAATATATAAACTAAATGAAATAAAAATAAAAAATAAACCTAAATAAAAGAAAAAATAAAAATAAACTTAAATAAATAAAAAATAAACTAAATAAACATAAACCTATCACTTGTTTAAAAAACTTAAACACTAATTTAAACCCTAAACCCTAAACCCTAAACCCTACACCCTAAACCCTAAAACTAACCCTAAACCTATAACCCTAAATCCTAACCCTAAACCCCAAACCCTAAACCCTAAACTCTAAACCCTAAACCCTAACCCTAACCTAAAACCCTAAACCTAGCATAAACCTAAAACATTAAACCCTAAACTCTAAACTAACCATAAACTGTAAACCCTAAAAACCTTAAACCCTAAACCCTAAACCCTAATCCTTAAACCATAAACTCCGAAAACCCTAAACCTTAAAGCCTAAACCTTAAAGCCTAAACCCTAAACCCTATGCTAACCCTAAAGCCTAAACACTAAATCCTAAACCCTAAACCCTAAACCCTAACCCTAAACCATAAACCTAAAATCCTAAACCCTAAAAGTCTAAACCCTAAACCCTAAAGCCTAAACCCTAAAGCCTAATCCTAAACCCTAAAAAGCTAAAAACATAAACCTAAACTAAATGAAACCTAAAAATAAAATAAATAAAAAACCTAAATATAAAAAAATAAAATAATAAAAAAACCTAAATTAAAACCTAAACCTAAACCTAAAAATAGAATAAAATAAAAAATAAAATTAACCTAAAATAAAATAAATAAAAACCTAAACTAAACAAAAAAAAATAAACCTAAGAATAAAAGGCCTAAATAAAATAAAAATAAAATAAACCAAAAATAAAATAAATTAAAAGCTTAATAAAAACCTAAACCTAAAAAATAAACCTTAAAAGAAATAAAAAATAAAACCTAAACCCTAAACTAAAAAAACCAAAACTAAAAAAAATACATAAACTTAAAATTAAAATAAAATAAACAAAATAAAATAAACCTAAACCTAAACTAAAATAAACTAAACGAAAATAAATATAACCTAAACCTAAACTCAAAATAAAGTAAGCCTAAACCTAAACAAAATAAAATAGAATAAAGTAAAAGTAAACTAAAACCTAAACTAAAAAATAAAACCTAAAAATAAACCAAAAATAAAAACCTAAAACCTAAACCAAAAAAAAAAATAAAATTAAAACCTAAACCTAAACCGAAAAATAAAAAATAAAACTTAAACTTAAATAATAAAATTAAAATAAAACTCAACTAAAAAATAAACCTAACCTAAACCTAAACCTAAAAAAATAAACTAAAATAAAAACCTAAACTAAAATAAATAAACCTAAAATAAATAAACTAAACTAAATAAAAAAAATAAAACTAAATCAAAATAAAAAAATAAAGTAAACTAAAATAAATAAAAATAAACTAAATATACTAAATAAACCTAAACCTACTCGTTTACTTAATTAAAAAAAATTAACCCTAACTTCTAAACCCTAAACCCTAAACCCTAAACTCCAAACCCTAAACATAAACCAGAAGTAACTAAATAAATTAAAAAATAAACTTAAACCCTAAAACTTAGTAAACCTAAACCCTAAGAATGGGTAAATCCTTGATGACAACATGACCGTCAACCGTGCTGCCTAGATTGGTGGAGGTGAAGGGGTGGTGGCATTACACGGTGGTGGGGATCTGAGGTGCTAGTGGATATGGAGGTGGTGGTCGAGCAAAGGGTGGATATGGAGGTGAGGAGCAAGGATGGGGATCTGGAGGTGTGGTGAATATGCATCTCATTTTTATCTATGATATCACTGAGTCTTAGAAAACTTGGTGTGTTACTTGGTTGATGAAATCAAAATAAAGAAAAGTTGAATCTGAATTTGTTCTATGTTTAAAAAAACCAAAAACCAAAAACCCTAAACTAAAACCTGAGCCCTAAACCTAAAACTTAAGTGCTAAAACCTAAACCTTAAAGCCTAAAACCTTAAACCCTTAACCTTAAACATTAAACCCTAAAACTCTAAACCTTAAACCCTAAACCCTAAACCCTAAACCCCAAACCCTACCCTAAACCCTATACTTATCCTAAATAATAAATCCTAAAAGCTAAAAACCTAAACCTAAATAAATAAATAAACAAAGCTAAAATAAAATAAAATAACAACATAAACTAAAACATAAACCTAAACTTATAAAAAATAAAATATAAATAAATAAAAACCTAAACTTAACTAAAAAAATAAAAAAGCTTTAATAAAATAATAACTATAAAATAAAAAATAAAATAAACCTAAAATAAAATAAAATAAAACTAAATAAAACCTAAACCTAAAAAATAAACTTAAAAATAAAACCTAAAAAATCAATAAAATAAAACCTAAAAAAAAACCTAAAAAAAAAAACCTAAACTTAAAAAAAAAAAAACCTAAAATAAAAAAAAAATAAATAAAACCTAAATGTAAACCTAAAATAAACTAAACCTAAATCTAAACCTAAACTAAATAAAATAAAATAGACTAAAAATAAACCTAAACCTAAACTAAAAAATAAAACTTGAAAATAAACTTAAAAAAAAAATTTAAAACCTAAACCTAAAAAAAAATAAAAACTTAAACCTAAACCTAAAAATAAAAAATAAAACCTAAACCTAAAAAATAAAGTAAAAATAAAACTAAACTAAAAATAAACCTAAACCTAAACCTAAAAAATAAACTAAAATAAATAAACATTAAATAAATAAATTAAACTAAATGAAAAATAAACCTAAATAAAAATAAAATATAAAATAAACTAAAGTAATAAAAAAAAACAACTAACTAAATAAAATAAACATAAAAGTACTAGCTTACTAAATTAAAAAATAAATAAATAAAGCATCTCTAACCCTAAACCCTAAACCCTAAAACTAACCCTAAACCCTAAACCATAAATCATAAATCTGAAACCCTAAACCCTAAACCTTAAACCATAAAAATCTAAAAACCTAAATCTAAATTGAATAAAACCTAAAAATAAAATAAGTAAAAAACTTAAACCTAAATTAAAAAAAAATGAAATGAAATAAAAACCTAAACTAAAATAAAACCTAAAAAGAAATAAAAAAAAAATTAAACCCTAAACTAAAAAAAAACCTAAAACTAAAATAAACAAAATAAAATAAACCTAAACCTAAACTAAAATAAACTAATCTAAAATAAATAAAGCCTAAACCTAAACCTAAACCCTAAACTAAATAAAATAAAATAAAGTAAAAATAAACCTAAACCTAAACTAAAAAATAAAACCTAAAAATAAACCTAAAATATAAATTGAAATCCTAATCCAAAAAAAATAAAATAAAAACCTAAACTTAAACCTAAAAATAAAAAGTAAAACATAAACCTATGGAATAAAATAAATAAAAATAAGCTAAAAAATAAACCTAAACTTAAACCTAAACCTAAAAAATAAACTAAAATAAAAACCTAAACTAAAATAAATAAACCTAAAATAAATAAACTAAATTAAATAGAAATAAAAAATAAACCTAAATAAAAATAAAAAATAAAATAAACATAAATAAATAAAAAAATAAACTAAATAAACTAAATAACCTAAACCTACTATTTACTTAAATTTTTTAAGAAAACCTAAACACTAAACCCTAAGCCCTAAACCATAAATCCTAAACCTAAACCCTAAACCTAAACCCTTAAACCTAAACCCAAAACCAAAACCCTAATAAAACCCTAAACCCTAAACCTAAACTAACTATAAATCCTAAATGCTAAAAGAATAAACTCTAAAATCCTAAACCCCCTAAACCTTAAACCCTAAATCCTAAACCCTTTCCCTAAACCCTAAACCAAACCCCAAACCCTAAACTACAAACCTAAAGTAAATAAATAAATCATAAAACCTAATAAACCTAAACCTAAATCTAAACCCCAAGAATGGGAACCATGATGGGAGGAACATCACAGCCAAACAGCTCGGCCTTGATCTGCTATGGAGGCGGAGGTGGTGGGGGATCAGAGGTGTGGGATACGGAGGTGGTGGTTAGGCAAAGGTTATGGAGGCGAGGAGATGAGGTTACCATGGTGGTGGTGGAGGGAGAGATGGATATGATGGTGGATCCCGCTACTCGAGAGGTTGTGGTGGTTCTGATGGGTGCTGAAGAAACTGAAGAATAATTGATTCGATCTGCCACTTATGGATTGTGTCTTTAAGATAGAGACTATTCTAGTTATCTAGTGTTCTTGATTTGCTCTATGTATGCTCATTTTGTTCTATGTCATCGCTTGTATCTAGAAACTTGGTGTGTTACTAAGTTGATGAAATCAAAAGAAGAAATGTTGAATTTGTCTTTATTAAAAAATAAAAAATAAAACCCTAAATACTAAACTAAAACTTGAACCCTAAACCAAAACCTAAATCATAAACCCTAAACTCTAAAAATAAAAAAATAAAAAATAAAAAATCCCTAACCCTAAACCCTAAAACCTAAAACTAACCCTAAACCCTAAACCATAAACCTACAACATTAAACCTAAATTAACCTAAACCTAAACCCTAAACCTAAACCCTAAAAAACCATAAACTTAAAGTAAACTAAATAAACTTAAACCTAATTACTATTTTTTTTAAAAAAACTAACCCTAAATCCTAAACCCTAAACCTTAAACTATAAACATTAAACCTAAACCCTAAAACTAACCTTAAACCCTAAACCTAAACCTACAACACTAAACATAACCTACAACCCTAAACCCTAAAACTAAAAAAATCCTAAAACCTAAACCTTAAACCCTAAGCCTAAACCCTAAAAGCATAAACTAAAACCATAAACCCTAAACCCTAAACCTTAAACCTAACCCTAAACCCTAAACTCTAAATCCAAACCCTAAACATAAACTTAAAGTAACTAAATTAATTAAAAAATAACCTAAACCCTAAAACCTAACCTAAACCTAAGAATGGGCATAACCTTGATGGAAGAACACAACTAGGGTCAACCTAGATCCGTGGTGGAGGTGAAGGGCAGGTTATCACAAGGTGGTAGGGATATGGTGGGGATATGGAGGTGGTGGTCGTGAGCAGTGGTATGGGAGGAGTGGAGGTTACAATGGTGGTAGGGAGAGATTGGGATATGATGGTTGATCCCGAGAGGCGGGTGGTTCTAATGGGAACTAGAGAAATTAAGAATGACCATCCACATGTTACTTATGGAAGTGTGTCTTTACATAGAGATGATTCTATCAAGGTTTTTTGATTTATTTTATGCTCATTCTTGATCTATGTCATCGCTGTCTTAGAAAACTGTGTGTTACTAGTTGTTTAAATCAAAAGAAGAAATGTTGAATTTGAATTTGTTCTGTTAAAAAGAAAAACCAAAAATCCTAAACCCTAAACCCTAAACTAAAACCTGAACCCTAAACCTAAAACCTAAACTTTAAACCCTAAACCCTAAAAATAAAAATAAAAATAATAAAAAATACCCTAACCCTAAACCCTAAACCTTAAACCCTAAAACCTACAACCCTAAACCATAAACCCTAAACCCTAAACCCTAAACCCTAAACCCTAAACCCTAAACTAATAAACCTTAGAAACCTAAAAACCTAAACCTAAACTAAATAAAATTTAAAAATAAAATAAAATAAAAATAAAATTAAACTAAAATAAATAAATAAAACCAAACTAAAAAAAATAAAATAAACCTAAAAATCAAAAACCTAAAAATAAAAACTAAATGAAAAATAAAAATAAAATAAACCTAAAATAAAATAAAATAAAAACAATAAAAACCTAAACCAAAAAAATAAACCTATAAATAAATAAAAAATATAACCTAAACCAAAAATAAATAAAATAAAATAAACCTAAACCTAAACTAAAATAAACTAAACTAAAATAAATAAACCTAAACCCAAACCTAAACCTAAACTAAAAATAAAATAAACTAAAAATAAAGCTAAACCTAAATTGAAAAATAAAACCTAATATTGAACTTAAAATAATAACTTAAAACTTAAACCTAAAAAAATAGAATAAAAATCTAAACCTAAACCTAAAAATAAAAACTAAAACATAAACCTAAAGAATAAAATAAAAAAACATTAAACTAAAAAAAATAAACATAAACCTAAACCTAAACCTAAAAAATAAACTAAAATAAAAATGTAAACTAAAATAAATAAACCTAAAATAAAGAAAATAAACTAAATAAAAATAAAAAATAAACATAAATAAAAAAGAAAGAAAATAAATTAAAATAAAAAAATAAACTAAACAAACTAAGAAAAACCTAAACCTAATAGTTTACTTAATTTAAAATAAAAGTAAACTAAAACCTAAACCCAAAAAACATAAAACCTAAACCCTAAACTCATAACCCTAAAAAGAAAATTTAAAAAAAACCCCTAACCCTAAACCCTAAATCCTAAAACTAACCCTAAACCCAAAACCCAAACCCTAAACCTAAAACCCTAAACCCTAAACCCTAAACCCTAAAACCCTAAACCCCAAACCCAAAACCCTAAACCCTAAACCCTAAACCCTAAACCCTAAACCTAAACCCTAAAAAGCCTAAAAACCCTAAACCTTAAAACTTAAACACTAAAACATAAACCATAAACCATAAACCCTAACCATAAAACCTATACCCAAAAACTATAAACCTTAAAACCCTAAAACCTAAACCCTAAACCCTAAATCCTAAGCCCTAAACCCTAAACCCTAAAAATCTAAAAACCTAAACCTAAAAAATAAAATAAAAATAAAACTCAACTAAAAAAGAACCTACATCTAAACCTAAACCTAAAAATAAACAAAATAAAAAAAACCTAAATTAAAATAAATAAAGCTAAAATAAATAAATAAAACTAAATAAAAAATAAAATAAATAAATAAAAGAAAATAAACTAAAATAAATAAAAATAAACTAAATAAACCTACACCTACTTTACTTTAATTTAAAATAAAACCCTAAACCCTAAATCCTAAACCCTAAACCTCGATCCAAAACTAGCCATAAACTCAACCCTAAACCCTAAAAAAACCCTAAACCATAAACCCTAAACTCTAAATCGTAATATCTAAATCCTAAAACTTAGACCCTAAATGCATAAACCCTAAAACCCTATACCTTAAACCTTAAGCCCTACATCTAAACCCTAAACGCTAAACCCTAAACCCTAACCCTAAACCCTAAACCCTATATACCAAACCTTAAACCTAAACATAAAGTAGCTAAATAAATTTAAAAATAAACTTAAACCCTAAGACCTAATAAATCTAAACCTAAACCTAAATTCCTAGTAAGCTCACCAGCTTGACTATGCTCCCTTGTGATACATCACCAAACCCACCCTTGGAGCCCTCGACCTCGTGCTTTGATTCCTTTTCCCTCTCATTTTGGCTTTCATCACCGCTTGATGGCTATTCATGATCATTTTCTTCTGAATCACGCTGGTCGCTTTTATGTTTTACATGGAGTGAGACTGGTTTGCATCTTCCCTCATGATTTCATTTGGAAAATTGATGGATCCAATGGATCCTACTAGCATCAACTACCTTGGCTTTGGCTTCTTTGAAATCATTCAAAGACATCCTTATTATAAGGATAAGCTCATGTGAGTCCTTTAACTTTTGACTTCTTTTGGCATGCTATGATTGGTTCTCTGATTCCAATTTGGAAAAGCTACTCATTTGAATATTGGTTAAAGTTTACTCTTCATAGGCCAATTTTAGAAACATTCTGCTATTTCTTTCATAGTATGAAACTTTTGCTTTTATGATTTTAATTGATCCTCCTACATTTTGATTCAATTAAAAAAACAATTTGAATACTCTGTTTTCTCTTGCTCTTATTTTGTTTTCATTACCAAGAGTAACTAAAATTCTCACTATTTGAAAATTCCAATCCTTTTGTTTCTCCTAATATGTGAATTCATTTCATTAATCATCAATTCCTTTTTTATGAAAATTTATTTTCACCATTATCAAAAGTTAATTAAGAAAATACATAATCTTGCCCTTTATTCTATGCAATTGGACATTAAAAAAAAAAAGAAATTTTTCTAAGTTGATCTAAATTTATAATTAATGAAGTTTATTTTAAAAATATTAATGAGGATATCAATGTTATGCATCATTCAAATTTAAAGGAGAATATGGATTTGGTTTCTCATGATATTCAGTTTGAAAAACTTGACTTTACTTTAGTTAAGGATGATTTAAATTCTCAAAAAGATTTGGTTTTGTCAAATAATCTGGGTATTGAAGAAGAAGGGATAGATGTTCACACTTGCCTTCTTAATAAACTTGTTTCACTCCCTCGCTTCCTATACCCGATGCTCATTTTCCTCTAATAAATTCTAATAACTTGGAAGAAGGAGAAGTCACTTCTATATGGAAGACTTCCCCTAAATCTGTGACTAATGTTGCTAAATCTTTCACGGATGATGACTCTATGCGAAAAGGAAATGGTTTCCAAACTTATCATGCTAAAAAGAAAAAAAAAGTTAAAAACATCCCTCCAAAATTTTCTAAAAACACTAGATCTACTGCAACCTCCCTCTCCCCTTTTAATTAACCTTTTCTTAACCCCTTTTTTATTTCCTTATGTTTAATTTCCCTATTTGGAATGTTAGAGGGATCGATACCTAGTTTATTCATAACTGTATTAGAAACCTTTGTCATATTCATAATATTACTTATTATTTTGGAGGCTCTTATTCACGCAAACAAAATTAACCATGTTGCTAGAATGATCAGTTTCAATAAATTTTCTCTAATGTTAGTAATAAAATTTTGTTTTTTTGGAATAATTTTGTGGTGGTTTCCATTCTTGATGATTTTCAACAAGTTGTCAACGCTCAAATATCTTATGGTGATGATTGTGTTTTGGGCTCTTTTGTCTATGCATCTTGTAATAGATCTAGTAGAAATCTTCTTTAGCAAAATTTGAGAAAGTTTGTTACCTCTGTCAATAAACATTGGTTTGTTGGTGGGGGTTTTCAACACTATTTTATTCTCTTCTGAATGAAGTGGTGGTTGCTCTCCTAATATTCATTCCATGGAAGAATTTTCTAATATGATCCTTGATTGCAAACCTATTGATATTAGCTTTAAGGGTTCAAATTTCAATTGGCAAAACTCTAGACTTTGGCAAAGGTTGGACAGGATTCATTTTTATTACTCATTGGATTACACATTGGCCTATTACTTCTGTCGATCATTTAAGGTAACCTTATCGATGATGATCTTCTTTTGGTTTCTATTAAAGATAACTCTAATAGATTAAAAAATTTCTCTCTCTCTCATTTTTGGGTTTATGTGGATTCCATATTGATTTCAATGTTGTATGCTAACAATTGGAAGCTCACACATCTTGACAATTTGATTATGAGATGAATAGATTTTGGTTTAAGCTTAAAGACTTAAACAAAATCTAGGTCTATGGAACAAGCATTATTTTAAAACCTTTTTTTTGCTAATATCAAGGAAATGGTTTGTGATCTTGAAGTCTCTTTTGTCTACTATTAAGATTAATCACTTGAGGCAAAAGATAAACTTCTAAATTTTCAAAATATGAAAGAGACTTATTAGTGCTAAAAAAATACTAGCAAACATATTGTGGATGGTGATAAATACTAGATATTTCCATGCTTTAGTTAATAAAAGAGAGCTTTAAATAATATTCAAAAAAATTAAAGATGACAATGGAGAATGGATTATGAAGAATAATAATATTAAGGATTTACCATTTAATTACTTTAGAAATATGCTTAATAAGAGTTTCTCTTATGAAGCTATTTCTAAATCACTGATTCCTTCTTTTATAACCAATAATGATAATGATTTGCTTACTATTGTACCTAATTAAGAGGAAATTTTTAAAGTTCTTAATAGCATGAACATAGATTCTATTTCTAGTTCAGAGGGTTTCATTGCCCAATTTTTTCAAAAATGCTGGTATATTATTAAAAATGATTTAGTTAAGGATGTGATTGATTTTCTTAATGGTAATTTTTTTCCTAGATATTTTTCTAGCACTTATGTTATTCTCATACCTAAGAAAGATAATCCGAACTATTGGAGTGATTTTAGACCTATTAGTCTGTGCACCTTCTTCACTAAGTTGATTTTCAAAATTCTAACCAATCAGCTCAGTCCTTTACTTCATAGGATTATCTATCTAAACAAAAGTAGTTTTCTTAGAGGTAGATCTATTATTGCTAATATTCTGCTTGCTCAGGAATTAATTCATTATTTAGATGCTAAGATTAGAGGTGGAAACATTTTGTTCAAATTAGATATTAACAAAACTTTTGATAATATCTCTTGGGATTTCCTTATTCATATTCTAAATTTTTTGGGTTTCTAATAAATTTATCTTTCTTTTTAAATTTATATTAATAATGCATGGTTTTCTATTTTGCTTAATGGGAAGCCTTAGGCTTCTTTCCTTCTTCCATGGACTAAGATAAAGGATCCTTTATCTCATACCCTATTTATTATTGTTGTTGAGTACTTATCTAACACATCAATGATCTATTTTTAAATAATCCTAGTATGTATTATAGAACTCTTGGTGGTCTTCTTGTTTCTCATTTAAGCTTTGTAGATGAATTCATTATTTTTTGCAATGCTTCTATTCATCATATCAAGAATCTCAAGATTTTTTTAAAATAAATTTGGTATAGAACGTAGTCTATCTATCAATGATAACAAAAGTTGTTTTATTACTTCTTCAAGCATCTCCAATAATAAAATTAATCAAATCTTGCATATCACTAACTTTAAACATCAACACCTTCCTCTTAAGTACTTGAGTGCTCCTCTTTTTTAAGATCTGAAATGATCCCATCTTTTGGATAAGTTAATTCAAAAAATTTTAAATAAAATTTCTATTTAGGAATTTCATTTACTTTCCTTTGGTGCTCACTATTCTTGAAGCACTCAATTCAATGCCTCTTTATTTGATTCAAACTATTATCCCCACTAATGCTACTCTTATCAGAATTGATCGCTTTCTTAATAAATTTTTTGGTGATCCAATAATTCTACTAAAAGAATGCATTGGACTTCCTGGCATAAATGTTGTGGTCCCTTGGGTGAAGGTGGTCTCGGTTGCAAACTGATTCGTGAAGCTATTACTGCCTTCTCTTATAGGCTCTGGTGGAATTTTAGAAAGAATGATAGCCTTTGGGCTAATTTTATGATGAAAAAATATTTCAAGGTAAACACCCTCTTATCTATGATTATAAAGTGGTGACTCTCTGTTTGGAAAGGCTTTGCTCCATTAAATAAGTTGCTAAACCCTTAATATCTTAGGAATTCATTCGAGTTCTTCTTTCTTTTGGCAAGACAATTGGATTGTCAATGGCTCTATTGACTCCCTTTTATCTACCCACTCTACTGCTATCAAAGTTAACTCTTTCTTGCATAATAACACTTGGAATGAGAACAAACTTGAGAATTATATCCTATTTCTCTTTTAGATAACTTTAGAAATATCCTATTTTCTCTAACAAACTTGACCAAATTCTCTTTAAGATTTCTTACAATGGTGATTTTTTTTCTTAAAGAGGTTTGGACTTTATTAGAGATAAACAAAACTCCTCTAATGTTTTCTTTAAACTTTGGAACAATATCATTCTCATTTCTTATTTAGTTTTAGCTTGGAGGATTTTGAATAACTTTATTCTTGTGGACTCTTTGCTCTGGAATAAAGAGTTTTGTTTGCCTTCAAAGTGCTATTGTTGCTTTCATATTGAAAATGTTAATCATGTTTTTTTTTAATGGTGCTGCTTCTAAATTATGGTTATGGTATGATGATTTATTTAATACCAACTTCTTTCATGGCTCTCTTTCCATATATCAACTTCATGAAGTCTATTTCCCAAAAAAGTGTGAAAGGTCATATCAAAGTTCTAGTTGCTATTACCTTTATCTGGTTCATCCAGATGGACAGAAATGATGCTAGATATCATGGTATTCTTATGAGCCATAAAAGGATCCTGGCTAGAACCAAAGAAAAAATTCATGCTCTATTTAATGCCAATCTTATTAGTAACAATCATTTTAGAGGCTATAAATTTGTGGCTAAAAAATTACGTGTCATTCTCCCTGATGTTCACTCTTATAAAAGAGCCAAGATTATCCATTAGATCAAACCCAAAAAAAATTGATTAAAGTGAATACAGATGGTTCTATTGCTTCCAATAAATATGGTTGTGGTAGTATTCTTAGGGATTCTAAAGGTTCTATTATCTATGTTGAGCTTATGCTGAAAGCTATTGAAATTTGTTTGAATAAAGGTTTCCTCAACATTGGATTGAAGTTGATGCTCATGCTTCTTGACATGCTAAACTCTAATAGAAAGGAAATGTTGATTTATTTTATCTTCTCAATCATACTAAAAATCTTCTTTCTCAAGTTTATTATAAAATTTCTCATATCCTTTGTGAAGGTAATGCTTGTGCTGATCTCTTGGCTACTTTAGGTGCCAATTTAACTGATTTCACTTTATTTGATAATCAAAATTTGCCTAAACTATTAAGGGGTTTGGTCAATCTGGATAACACTGGATTACCTTATCTCAGATTATAATTTTCTTGGCTTGGTTTTTTTAGTTGGTTTCTGATGAGCCATTGCTTTTGGTTCCCCTTTGTTAAACCCTCTTTTGGTTGTGGCCATTTGCTTATTTTCACTCTTGGGCTTTTGGGTTGGTTGGGCTAGTTGTGTTGGATGGTTTCTCTTGGTGGTGGCATTAGAGGGATGTTGATGGTCTAATTTTGGATTGGATTTGGAAAGGTGGAGGTTATTTGTTGACTGTTACTTCTTCTTTTTTGTGGATTGGGTTTTGAGGGTCAATTTTGCTGGTTTGGGTTTGTTCCTTTTGGTTGTGGTTTTTGAACTCTTCTTGTAATGGTCTTCCTCTCTTAGAAGTAGTTTTTTTTTATTTTTGTTGTTATTTTAGGTTGGTTGGCTGATGGCTATTTAGTGGTTGTTGTTTTACTTTGTGATCTAGTGACATGGTTTGGTGCATTGGTGCCTAACTTGGTTGTCGTTATGATGCTTGCACTCATTGATATTTCTCCTCCTTTTTGCTATTGGCTTTGGTGGTGTTCCTGTTGTATTGCTGCTGATAGATTGCTTTCGGTCTATCTTACTATCTTCACTTCATTTTGTTTTTTGGGCTATTTACCTTACCTAGATCAGAATTTCTATTGCTTTAGTTGGGTTCAGTGGACTCTGTTGTTTGCTTCTACCCTTTTCCTAGTTGTCTTGGGTTGTTTTGGCATGATGGATGTTATTGGTCTTTTCACTGATTTGGATTTTCTGCTACTGTGGTGGTTGGCTAGGAGGCTATGTTGGTATTTTGGTTGGATGGTTGGATGGGTGGCTTGGCCTTTCTCTCTTCTTTTTGACATCTTTGGTTGACCTACTCCTACTATGGTTCTCTCTCTTAGCTCCCCTTCCCTTTTTTAGGTGTATAGCCTTGCTTGCCTTTCTATTTTCTTGTCGAGGATATGAGCTCTTGTGTTTTTTTCTTTTGGTCTTGGTTTTTTTTGGTTTGTGTTGTTAAGGTCATGATGCTTGCTCCCTTTGATATTGTTATTCCTCTTTGGTGGTTGCTTTGGTGGTGTTCCTACTGTACTGTTGATGTCCCTGATGTTTGGTTGATTTTGTACCTTATTGGGCTTATTTATTTTGGTGGCTTCGTGGTTGGCTATTATGTATGCTGCTTGGAGGAGTTTGTAGCCTTGCAGGATGATGGACTTGGGATGATGGGCTACAAGAGGTATCTCAATGATGTTTTCCTCTCTATCTTCTTTTGGTAGCACTATATGTAATTGTAACCCTTCTTGAAGTTTGGATGCTTACATATAGTGTTGTTCTTTGAGATGATTGTAACGAGCACGAAACTTTTTTCTTTCTTTTCCTCTCATACTCTTTATGCTTGCTTAATTTTATTGATTCTTTCACTAGTATGTTGAAGATTTCTTTTATAGGTTGGGAGAATATTGCAGATGGATCTTGCTAGTATCAAAAGGACCTAGTGGATGTTGCTATTGCGAACATGGATAGTTGTTGATTTGGTTTTTTCTTTTTTTTTTCCTTCTATTATTGTAAAAGTTATGGGTTTTATCTCTTTAGGACTTATTATGGGACTTTGAGAATTAGTTTAGAGATTTACCCCCTCTAAGGACTTTATACATTTTCTTTATGGCAATAAAATTCCCCTAATTTACTTAAAAAAATCTAAACCCTAAGAATACGTAGAACCTTGATGGCAGGAACATCACCGTCAACCAGGCTCAATCTAGATCTGGTGGTGGAGGTGAAGGTTGGGCGGTAGTTATCACAGTGGTGGTGGGGGATCTTGACATGCTGGTGGATATGGAGGTGGTGGTGGTCGTGGTGGTTCTGGAGGAGAGGCGGAGGAGGTTACAACCTGGTGGTGGCAGGGAGAGATCCGGGATATGATGATCCCACTACTCAAAAGGGGTGGTTCGATGGAAACTAGAAAGCGAAGAATGGCCGATCCGATCTGCTTATGGGCATGTCTTCAAGTAGAGGCGGTTATAGTTATCCGGTTTTGATTTGCTATGCATGCTCATTTTTTATCATTTCTTGTGTCTTAAAAAACTTGGTGTGTTACTTGGTTGATCAAATCAAAAGGAAAAAGTTGAATATGAATTTGTTCTAGAAAAAAACAAAACCCTAAACACTAAACTAAACTTCAACCTAAACCACAAAACCTAAAACCTAAAATAAATACCCTAAACCCTAAAACAAAATCTAAACAAACCCAAACCCTACTAAAACCCAAACCCTAAACCAAACCTAAACCATAAAGCAAACCATAAACTCTACCACTACCAAAACCAAACTAAAAAAACCACAACAAACCATAAACCACCCAAACCCTAGGCCACAAACCAAACCACTGAACTGAGCCTAAACTCTAAACCTTAAACCACCCTAACCCAACCCTAAACCTAAACCACTAAATGACCCTAACCTTAAAAATCCTAATCCTAAACTGAAATGCTAAATCTGAGCACTGAGCCACAAACCACAAACCCACTCTAAAACCCAACCAAACTACCACAAAAATAAAAACCTAAAAGCCTAAACCTAAAACTAAAACACTAGCCAAACTAAATAAACGTAAAATAAATAAAATAAAGAGAACTGAACCTAAATAAAATAAATAATAAAAAAATAAATAACTAAAATATAAACCTAATAAAAATAAATAAAATATTAATAAAATAAGATAAAATAAATAAAACCTAAACTAAACTAAAAAAAAATAAAACTGAATAGAAAACCTAAAATAAAATAAAACTAAACATAAAATAAAACAAAATTAACCTAAAATAAAATTAAAAAATAAAATAAAAACCTAAAAATATAAAATAAATCTAAAATAAATAAAAAAAAATAAAACCTAAAACCCTAAAATAAAAAAAACCTAAACTAAAATAAAAATAAATAAAATAAAATAAACATAAACTAAACTAAAATAAATAAAAACTCTAAAATAAACTAAACCTATAAACCTAAAATAAATAAAATAAAATAAACTAAAATAAAGTAACATAAACTTAACCTAAAAATAAAATAAAACTTTACTATAAATAAACTAAAAAAAATAAAAATAAACTCACTAAAATAAACCTAAACTAACCTAAAATAAATTAAAATAAAACCTAAACTAAAAATAAACTATTAAAAAAACAATAAATTCAAAATCCCAAACCCTAAACCCTAAACCCTAAACCTAAACCCTAAACCCTAAACTCAAAAACCCTAAACCCTAAAAGCATAAACCCTAAAACCCTAAACCCTAAGCCCTAAACCATAAACCCCAAACCCTAAACCCTAACCGTAACCCTAAACCCTAAACCCTAAACCGTAAACTCCAAACCCTAAACCTAAACTTCAAGTAACTAAATAAATTAAAAAATAAACCTAAACTCTAAAACCTAATAAACCTAAACCTAAACCTAAACCCTAAGAATAAGAGAATTGAGAATAATAACATCACCGTCAACTAAGCTCAATCTAGATCTGGTGGTGGAGAAGAAGGTGCAGATGATAATTATCGCAGTGGTGGTGGAGGATTTGGAGGTCCTGGTGGGTATGAAGGTGGTGCTCAGAGTAATGGTGGTTATGGAGGCGGGAGGAGCAACATAGGATACAACCGTGGTGGTGGCGGAGAGAGAGATCGGGGGTATGATGGTGGATCCCACTACTCAATAGGCCGAGGCGATTCTGATAGGAACAAGAGAAATTGAAGAACGATCGATCCGATCTGCTGCTTATGGAATTGTGTCTTTATAGTAGAGATAGTTCTAGTTATCTAGTGTTTTTGATTTGCTCTATGCATGGTATATTTTGATCTATGTCATCGCTTATGTCTTAGAAAACTTCATGTGATACTTGGTTAGTCAAATCAAAAAGAAGAAATATTGAATCTGAATCTTTTCTCTATAAAAATAAAAAAAAAATCAAAAACCCTAAACCCTAAACTAAAACCTGAACCCTAAACCTAAAACCTTAACCCTAAACCCTAAACCCTAAAACCTAAACCCTAAAACCTAAACCCTAAACCCTAAAAAAATCCTAAACCCTAAACCCTAAAGACTAAACCCTAAACCCTAAACTAACCCTAAACCATAAGCGAACCCTAAACCCTAAACCCAAAAAAGTCTAAATAATAAAGCCGAACCAATAAATCCTAAACCCTAAACCTTAAACCCTAACCCTAATCCCTAAACCATAACACCCTAAACCCTAAAACACTTTACCCTAAACCCTAAACCCTAAGCCTAAAAACCTAAAATCTTAAAGCTAAATTAAATAAAACCTAAAAATAAAATAAATAAAGAATCCTAAACCTAAATAAAATAAAATAAATAAAAACAAATAAAAACATAAACTAAAACCTAAACTTAAACCATAAAATAAAATAAAATAAACTAAAATAAAATAAATAAAAACCTAAACTAAACTAAAAAATAAAATAAACATAAGAAAAAAATGGTAAATAAAATAAAAACTAAATGTAAAATAAAAATAAAATAAACCTTTGATAAAATAAAATAAAAACTAAATAAAAAACTAAACATATAAAATTTATCTAAAAATAAAACTTAAAAAAAAATAAAAAATGAAATCGAAACCATAAAACCTAATAGACTTAAACCTAAACCCTAAGAATAGTGTAACCTAGATGGCGTGAACATCACCGGCCAAACAAGCTCCTAGATCTAGCGGAGGCTAAGAGAGGCGATTATCGTAAGGTGGGGGATCCGAGGTGCTAGTGGATATGGAGGTGGTGGTTGGAGTAGTGGTACTTATGGAAGCAGGATGATCGATGAAGGTTATAGCCATGGTGGTGGCGGAGGGAGAGTTCGGGGATATGATGGTGGATCCCGCTAGCCTGGGTGGTTCTGATGGGAACTACGAAACTAAAGAACAGACTTTCCTATCTGCTTCTTGTGGAACATTGTCTTTACAATAGAGATGATTCTAGTTATCTATGGTTTTTTATTTCCTCTATGCGAGATCATTTTTGATTTATGTCATCGTTTGTCTCATAGAAAACTTGGTGTGTTATTTGGTTGATGAAATTGAAAAGGGCAAATGTTGAATCTGAATTTATTCTTTGTTAAAAAATAACAAAAACCCTAAACCCTAAACCGTAAACCCTAAAAACCCTAAACTCTAAAACCAAAACCCTAAAGCTTAAACCCTAAACCCTAAAACCCTAAACCCTAAACCCTAAAACATAAACCTAAAACCCTAAACCCTAAACCCCAAACCCTAAATCCTAAAACCTAAACCCCAAACAGACCCTGAACCCTAAACCCTAAATAATAAAATGCTAAAAACCTAAACTTAAACCAAATAAAACCAAAAAATAAATAAATAAAAAAACCTGAACTGAAATAAAATAACATAAAAAATTAAATTAAACTAAAACCTAAACATAAACTACAATTTATACAAAACTAAAATAAAAACATAAACTAAACTAAAAAAAATAAAAAACCAGAATAAAATAAAAACTAAACCTAAAATAATAATAAAATAAACCTAAAATAAAATAAATAAACCTAAACCCTAAATTAAAACATAAACCTAAACCTAAACCTAAACGAAAAAAATAAAACTAAAATAAATAAAAATAAAACCTAACCCTAAAATAAAAATAAAATAAACCTAAACCTAAAATAAAATAAATAAAACATAAACCTAAACCTAAAATAAACTAAACCTAAACCTAAACCTAAACTAAATAAAATAAAATAAACTAAAAATAAACATAAACCCTAAAAGAATTGAAATAAAATAAAATAAACCACAACCTTAAACCCTAAACCCTAAAACTAACCCTAAACTCCAAACCTACAACCCTAAACCCTAAAACTCTAACCCTAAACCCAAACCCTAAACCCTAAACCCTAAACCCAAAAAATTGAAAAACTTAAAAACCTAAACCTAAAAATAAAATAAATAGAAAAGCCTAAACTGAAATAAATTTGAAAAATAAAATAAAATAAAAACCTAAACTAAAACCTAAACCTAAACCTAAACTTAAACATAAAAAAATAGAAACTAAACTAAAATTAAATAAATAAAAACCTAAACTAAACTAAAAATAATAAATTAAACCTAAAAATAAGAAACCTAAATAAAATAAAAACCAAACGTAAAATAACAAAAAATAAACCTAAAATAAAAAAATAAAACTAAATAAAAACTTAAAGTTTAAAAATAAACCTAAAAATAAATAAAAAATAGAACCTAAACCTTAAACTAAAAAAAGCCTAAACCTAAGATAAATAAAATAAAATAAACATAAACCTAGACTAAAATAAACTAAACTAAAATAAATAAAACCTAAACCCTAAACCATAAACCATAAACCCTAAACCCTAAAACCTTAAACCCTAAACCCTAAACCCTAAACCCTTAACCCTAAACCTTAAACCCCAAACCCTAAACCCTAAAACCTAAAAACCAAAAATCCTAAACCTAAACTAAATAAAATCTAAAAATAAAAACATAAACCTAAATAAAATAAAATAAATAAAATAAAATAAAAACCTAAACTAAATCCTAAATCCTACACCTAAACCTAAACCTAAAAATAAAAAATAATAACTACACTAAAATAAAATAAATAAAAACCCAAACTAAACTAAAACATTAAATAAAATTAAAAATAAAAAACCTAAAAAAAATAAAACGTAAACATAAAAGAAAAATGCAAACTTAAACCTAAACCCTAAATAAAAACTTAAACCTAAACAATAAACCTAAAAATAAAACCTAAAAATATATAAAAAAAACATAAACCCTAAATTAAAAAAAAAAACCTAAACCTAAAATTAAAATAAAATAAACTTAAACCTAAGCTTAAAATAAACTAAACCTAAACCTAAATCTAAGCCTAAACTAATTAAAATAAAATAAACTAAAAAATAAAACCTAAAATAAAAACTTAAAACCTAAACCTAAGAAAATAAAATAAAAACCTAAAGCTAAACCTAAAATAAAAAATAAAACCAAAACCTAAAAAATAAAATAAAATAAAACTAAACTTAAAAATAAATATAAACCTAAACATAAACCTAAAAATTAAATTAAAATAAAAACATAAATAAAATAAAAATATAAACTAAATAAACCTAAACCTACCAGATTATTTAATTTTTTTAAAAAAATGCTTAAACCTTTAGCAATAAATCCTAAACCATAAACCTGAAAATTGAAACCCTAAAACTAACCATAAACCCTAAACCATAAAAAATACTAAACCCTCAACCATAAACTAACCCCAAACCCTAAATCCTAAAGCCTAACCCTAACCCTAACCCTAAATCCTAGACCCTAAACTTTAAACCCTAAAACCCTAAACCTTAAACTCTAAACTAATCCTAAACCCTAAACCCTAAAGCTTAAACCCTAAACCTTAAAGTTTAAACCCTAAACCTTAAACTCTAAACCCTAAGCTAACCCTAAACCCTAAAAACCTTAAAGCATAAATAGTAAACCCTAAACCCTAACCCTAAACTCTAACCCTTAAAATCCTAAACCTATAAATCCTAAACATTAAACCCTAAACCCTAAAAGTTTAAAAACCTAAAATTGAACAAAATAAAACTTAAAAATAAAATAAAATAATCTAAACCTAAACAAAATAATAGAATAAAATAACATGAAAACCTAAACCAAAACCTAAAAATAAAATAAAATAAAAAATAAAAATAAACTAAAATAAAATAGATAAAAACCTAAACTAAATTAAAAAAATAAAATTAACCTAACAATAAGAAACCTAAATAAAATAAAAATTAAAAGTAAAATAAAAATAAAAAAAACTTAAAATAAAATAAAACTAAATAAAACCTAAACCTCAAAAAAATAAACCTAAAATAAATAAAAAATAAACCTAAACCCTAATCTAAAAAAAAAACCTAAACCTAAAATAAGAATAAAATAAACAAAATAAAATAAACCTAAGCCTAAACAAAATAAACTAAACTAAAATAAATAAAACCTAAATCTAAACCTAAACTAAATAATATAAAATAAACTAAAAATAAACCTAAACTTAAACTAAAAAATAATGCCTAAAAATAAACCTAAAAGCTAAACCTACGAAAATAAAATAAAAACCTAGACCTAAACCTAAAAATAAAAAATAAAAGCTAAACCTAAAAATTAAATAATAACAAAAAATAGAAACTAAAATAAATTAACCTAAAATAAATAAACTAAAAAAAAAAAAAACCTATATAAAAAATTAAAAGTAAAGTTAACAAAATTAAATAAAAAAAATAAACTAAATACACTAAATAATCCAAAACCTACCAATTTATTTAATTTTTTTTAAAAAAAAAAATTTAAACCCTAAATCCTAAACCATAAACCTATAACCCTAAACCCTACACCATAAACCCTAACCCTAAACCCTAAATCCTAAAAGCAATAATCCCAGAACCCTAAGCTCTAAACCCTTAACCCTAAACCCTAAACCCTAATACTAAACCATAAACCCTAAACCCTAAAACCTATTACTAAACCCTAAACCCTAAACCCCAAACCCTAATCCTAAACCTAAAGCAACTAAATAAATTAAAAAATAAACCTAAAACCTAAAACCTAATAAACCTAAACCTAAACCCTAAGAATGGGCAAAACCTTCACGATAGGAACATCACCATCAACTAGGCTCAATCTAGATTTGACAGTGGAGGCGAAGGTGGAGGCGGCGATTATGTTAGTGTGGTGGGGGATCTGGAGGTGTTGGTGCATATGGAGGTGGTGGTCTGAGAAATGGTGGTTAGGGAGGCGGGAGGAGCGACGGAGATTACAGTCATGGTGGTGGCAAAGTGAGAGATCGAGGATATGATGGTCGATCTCGCTATTCATGAGGTCAGGGTGGTTCTGATGGGAACTAGAGAAATTGAAGAATGACCAATCTGATCTGATGCTTATAGAACTGTCTTTATTATAGAGATGATTCTAGTTACCTACAGTTTTTTTATTTTCTTTAAGCATGCTCATTTTTAATTTATGTCATTGCATGTGTCATAGAAAACTTAGTGTGTTACTTGGTTGATGAAATCAAAATTAAATGTTGAATATCAATTTGTTCTCTATTAAAAAAAAATAAAAAACCAAAAACCTTAAACCCTAAACTAAAACTTGTACCCTAAATGTAAAACCTAAACCCTAAAACCTAAAGATAAAAACCTTAAACCAAAACACTAAATCCTAAACTTTAAACCCTAAAACCTTAAACCCTAAACCCTACACCCCAAAACCTAAACACTAAACCCTAAACCCTAAACCTTAAACCCTAAACCCTAAATTATAAACCCCAAACCCTATACTTGAAACCCTAAATTTTAAACAAACCATAAACCCTAAACCCTAAAAAGCTAAAAACATAAAGCTAAACTAAATAAAAATTAAAAATAAAATAAATAAAAAATACTAAATGAAAATAAAATAAAATAAAATAAAAACACAAACTAAAACCTAAACCTAAACCTAAACCTAAACCCAAAAAGAAAATAAAATAAAATAAAACTAAACTAAAATAAAATAAATCAAAACCTAAACTAAACCTAAAAATAAAAAACCTAAATAAAATAAAAACTTAATAAAAATATAAACCTAATAAGTAAACCTAAAAATAAATAAAAAATAAAACCTAAACCATAAACTAAGAAGAAAAACCTAAACCTAAAATAAAAAAATTATAAAAACCTAAACCTAAACTAAAATAAACTAAACAAAAGTAAGTAAAATGTAAACCTAAACCTAAAATAAACAAAACCTAAACCTAAACTTAAACTAAATAAAATAAAATAAACTAAAAAATAAACCTAAACATTAATTAAATAATAAAACCTAAAAATAAACCTAAAATAAAATCCTAAAACATAAACCTAAAAAAATAAAATAAAAACCTAAACCTAAACATAAAAATAAAAAATAAAACCTAAACCTAAAATATAAAATAAAAATAAAACTAAACAAAAAATTAACCTAAACTTAAATTTAAACTTAAAAAGTAAACTAAAATAAAAAACCTAAACTAAAATAAATAAACTAAATAAAAAAATAAAAAATAAACCTAAATAAAATAAATAAAATAAAATAAACTAAATTAAATATAAACTAAATAAACTAAATAACCTAAACCTACCTATTTATTTAATTAAAAAAAACTCTAAACCCTAAACCTAAACCCTAAACCCTAAACCTTAAACCTCCTAAACAATAAACCCTAAACCCTAAACCCAAAATCATAAACCCTAAACCCTAAATCTTAAACCATAAAACTAACCCTAAACCCTAAACCTACAACCCCAAACCTACAACCCTGAACCTACAACCCTAAACCCTGAACCATAAAAAATCCTAAACCCTAAACCCTAAACCCAAAATACTAAATAAAAAAAAATAAAAAAACTTAAAGAAAAACTCTAACCCTAAACTTAACCCTAAACCATAAACCTACAACCCTAAACCCTAAACCCTAAAACCCTAGACCCTAAACCTTAAACCCTAAACCCTAAAACCCTAACCCAAAACCCCAAACCCTAAACACTAAAATAGATAACCCAAACTTTTAAACCCTAAACCCCGAACCCTAAACCCTAAATATAAACTCTTAAAACCTAAAAACCTAAACCTAAATTAAATAAAACATAGAAATAAAATAAAAAAATAAACTTAAATCTAAATAAAATAAAAAAATAAAATAAAATAAAAACCTAAACCTAAACCTAAACAAAAATAAAAAATAAAAAATAAAAACTAAACTAAAATAAAATAAATAAAAACCTAATCTAAACTAAAAAATAAAATAAATCTAAAAAATAAAAAACCTAAATAAAATAAAACCTTAATGTAAAATAAAAATAAGATAAAATAAAAACTAAATAAATACTTTAACCTAAAAATAAACCTACAAATCAAACCTAAACAGAAATAAAAAATAAAACCTAAACCCTAAACTAAAAAGAAAACCAAAACCTAAAATAAATAAAATAAAATAAACCTAAATGTATACTAAATTAAAATAAACTAAAATAAATAAAACCCTAAACCCTAAACCCGAAACCCTAACTGTAACCCTAAACCCTAAACCATAAACCCTAAACTACAAACCCTAAACCTAAACCTAAAGTAACTCAATAAATTAAAAATAAACCTAAACCCTTAAAGATAATAAACCTAAACCTAAACCTAAACCCTAAGAAGGGGAGAACCTTGAACACAATAACATCATCAACCAGGCTCGCCTAGATCTAAGTGGAGACAAAGGCGAGGCAGCATCACGAAGGGGGGATGATTTGGAGGTGCTGGTGGGTATGAAGGTGGTGGTCAGAGTAGTGGTGGTTATAGAGGCGAGAGGAGCAACGTAGGCTACAACCGTGTTGGTGGCGAAGAGAGAGATCAGGGGTATGATGGTGGATCTCGATACTCGAGAGGCCGAGGTGGTTCTGATAGGAACTAGAGAAACTAAAGAACAACCGATTCGATCTTCTACTTATGGAATTGTGTCTTTATAGTAGAGACAGTTTCAGTTATCAAGGGTTTTTTATTTGCTCTATGCGTGCTAAATTTTGATCTATCTCATCGCTTGTGTCTTAGAAAACTTCATGTGTTACTTGGTTGGTTAAATTGAAAAGAAAAAATGTTGAATCTGAATCTGCTCTCTGTTAAAATAAAAAAACCAAAGAAATCCCTAAACCCTAAACTAAAACTTGAACCCTAAACCTAAAACCTAAACCCTAAAACCCTAAACCCTAAACCCTAAAAATCCAAAACCCTAAACCATAAAACCTAAACTCTAAATCGTGAAGCCTAAAACCTAAGATTTAAACCCTAAACCCTAAACCCAAAAAAAAGAAAACCAAAAACCCTAAATGCTAAACCCAAAACCCTAAACTCTGAACTTTAAACCCTAAACCCTAAATAAACTCTAAACCCTAAAAAGCTAAAACCCTACACCTAAATAAAATAAAACCTAAAAAATAAAATAAATAACTAAACCCTAAACTAAAATAAATAAAATAAAATAAAATAAAAATATAAACTAAAACTAAAATCTAATCCTAAACTTAAACCTAAACCTAATATGAAAATAAAATAAAAAATAAAAACTAGACTAAAATAAAATAAATAAAACCTAAAACTAAATAAAATAAAAAACTTAAATAAAATAAAAACTAAAGCTAAAATAAAAGTAAAATAAACCTAAAATAAAATAAAAACCTAAACTTAAACAATAAACCTAAAAATAAATATAAAATAAAACCTAAATGATTAACTAAAAAGAAAACCTAAACCTAAAATTAGAAAAAACCTAAACTTAAACTAAAATTAACTAAACTAAAATCAATAAAACTTAAACCAAAACTTAAAATAAACTAAACCTAAACTAAATAAAATAAAATAAACTAAAAATAAACCTAAACCTAAACTGAAAAATAAAACCTAAAAATAAACCTTTAATAAAAACATAAATCCTAAACCTGAAAAAATAAAATAAAAACCTAGAATATAAAATAAAACCTAAACCTAGAAAATAAAATTAAAATAAAACTAAACTAAAAAATAAACCTTAACGTAAACCTAAAAAAAAAAACTAAAATAAAGAACCTAAAATAAAATAAATAAACCAAAAATAAATAAACTAAACTAAAAAAATAAAAATAAACATAAATGTAAATAAAAAATAAAATAAACATAAATAAATAAAAAAGAAACTAAATAAAGCTAAACCTACTAGTTTACTTAATTAAAAAAATAAACAATAAAGAAAAATCCAGACCCAAAATCCTAAACCCTAAAACTAACCCTAAAATTGAAACTCTAAACCTTAAACCTTAAACCCTAAAACCCTAAACCCTAAACCCTATACCTTAAAGCCTAAACCCTACAAAACCCTAAAGCCTAAACCATAAACCTTAAATGCTAAACCCCAAACTAACCCTAAACCCTAAACCCTATACCATAAAACCCTAATCACTAAACCCTAAACCTAAACTGCTCTACCCTAGAGTGCTCTTTCGTTCTCTGGTGATTTTTGAATACCTCTTGGTGGCGCATCCGTGACTGGGGATTTTAGTGGCTTTTGCTTTGGATTCAACAGAATTCAAAGGCTTGAATGTCATTTAGCCATTTGCATGATGCTTCATCATTGACCATGGCTATAGAGAGTTCTATCCCTTGGGATCCACCTCAAATTATGGATGCTTCAGCTAGAGAATCCAACAATTTGGGGCTTGACGGTCTTAATGCTACTTCTTCTACTAAATCATTTAAGCGCTCGGTAAGACTTCTCCCTCTGATTTGGTTAATCTCATTTTAACATATTTTAGAGGTTTGTCATTTAAATGTTTTGATGTGGATGTGGGAAAACCATTTAAATTTTCTCTTATCGATAAACTTTGCTTCATCCAAATTTGAATAAGATCCGCTCTTTTCCATAATCTCAAGCTTTGAGTGCTTTCTCGATTGGTCTTATTCTGATATCATTTAACTTTCTAATGATCTGGATTATTAACGTGTTTTTTTTGTACCATTCATATTTCATCTTTAATTGTCAAATGCGTTTGTTGAAGTGGTCACCCCTTTTGACATTAAGGGGGAATCTCCTATTATTCCTGTGTTATTATTTATTCTTAATATGCACATTCATTTTATTACCCATCATGAGCTTTTTATTGTCGGGGCTTTATTTGGCCAGCCTTTGCAACTCGACCAAGTGACCACTATCTTGCCCATCTGGCTGGATCCGTGGAATTATATATAACTAAAAAAACCCTAAAGAAGTTTGATCCTAAAATATGGGTATTCACAAAGGTTGAATTGGATAACCTTTCAATTTTTTGATTGTAAAATTCATCATGATAATGAGAAGATTTTATTCTCCATCCCCACTTAAAAAATGAAATCCTCCTAAAGAGAATGTTGTTCTTACCCATGCGATCCCCGCTTATGTTCAAAATCATGATCCTAAGAATGGTATGAAGGCTGTTATTGAGGTTGATTCCCTGATATTGGTTAATCCTATTGAACTAGTTTCGCTCCTACTTTGATATAGATTCAATTTTCAAAATGGGAAGGATGACTTACCTCTTTTTTCTTCTTTGAATTTGAATATTTCTAATGCAGAGAATAATAAATTTTCAAAGTTATTGGAAGATGATTTTGTTTCCTCTGATTCTATTCCTGCATCTATGCTAGCTTTGATTGATAAAAATGAAGCTTTTAATGATGATTTAAATGATGTCAAGCATGTTAGAAACATCTTTTATCCGAATTTAACTACTCGTGCTTTAAATGGATCTAAATCATCGTCGTCTCTCATTTCTAATTTTGATATTCATGTTAATCCTACTTTTCAACTTAATATGGATTTGGAAGAGGGTGAACTCCCCTCTAAATACTTAGAGAATTATCCTATATTTATGTCCAATATTACTAAATCTTACTCGGATGATGACTCTAGGGGAAAAAATGGTTTCCAAACTTATCATGCTAAAAAGAAAAAAAAGTGTTAAAAACTACCCTCCCAAATTGTCCAAAAAACACTAGATCACGGCCTACCTCTTAATAAACCTTTGCTTAGCCCCTTTATTTTACTTATGTTAATTTTCTTATTTGAATTTTAGATGGATGGATCATCCCTCTCTATTCATAAACATATTAAAATCTTTGTCGCATTCACAAAAATTTATTTACTTATTGTTCTCGACTTATACATGCTAATAAATTTACCATGTTCTAGAATGATCGTTAAATTTTTTCTTTAATGTTAGTAATAAGATTTGGTGTTTTGGAATAATTTGAAGTTTATTGATGATCCTAAACACTATCTTACACCTAAACCTAAACCCTAAAACCTAAACTAAACCTAAACTAAACACTAAAGACACCTAAACCTAAAAAAATCTAACTTGAACTTAAACCTAAACCTCAAACTAACTAAAATCATAATCCAAATTAAACCCTAAACCCTACACTAAATAAACCTAACCTAAACTATAAACTAAACCCTCTAACCTAACTTTGTTAACTAATCAAAACCTAAACTATAAACTAAAACCTAAACCTTAAAATTAAACTAATCTAAACCATATAATTAAACCTACATTTAAACCTAAATCTAAAACCCTAAACCACTAAACCTACACCTTAACCTAAACCTAAACCTAAATTAAAAGCATAAATCTTAAAGCTAAACCCTAAACCTAAACCTACCTAAACCTAAACACTAAACCCTAAACCCTAAACCCCAAACCCTAAACTTAAACCTAAAGTAACTAAATAAATTAAAAAATAAACCTAAACCCTAATAATAGGAAAATCCAAGGCGAACATCACCGGCCAGCCTGATCCAAGGTGGAGGAAGGCGATGCTAAGTTATCTCTGGTGGTGGTGATGAGGTGGTGGAAGTATGGTGAGCAGGTGGTTATGGAGGCGGAGGTTATGGAGGTTATGATTCGAAGATATTTAGTGGTGATATATTATTCTGATATTTTTTTTAATGTCATCGCTGTGTCTTAGAAAACTGGTTTATTTAGTCAAAAAGAAGATTTAAATGAATTTGTTCTCTGTTAAAAAAAAAACCAAAACTCCTAAACCTAAACCAAATAACTAAACCTAAAACAAAACTAAACCCTAAACCTAAACCAAAACCTAAACCTCAACACTAAACTCTAAACCCTAAACCCTAAAACTCTAAACCCTAAAACCTAAATCTGAAACCCTAAACACTAAACCCTAAAGCCTAAAGCCTAAACTCTAAAACCTAAAACCTAAACCCTAAACCCTAAACCCAAAACACAAAACCCTAAAATAAGCCTAAACCCTAAAAAACTAATAACGTAAACCTAAACTAAATAAAACCTAAAAATAATATAAATAAAAAAAACTAAACCAAAATGAAATTAAAAAATAAAATAAAATAAAAACATTAACTAAAACCCAAACCTAAAAAAGAAAATAAAATAAAATAAACCAAATAAAATAAAATAAATAAAAACCTAAACTAAACAAAAAAAATAAGAAACCAAAATAAAATAAAAACTAAACCTAAAATAAAAATAAAATAAACCTAAATTAAAATAAAATAAAAACAAAAAAAACCTAAATAAAACTAAAAATAAAAATAAACTTAAACAAAATAAATAATAAAATAAAGTAAAATAAATAAAAAAATAAACTAAATAAACCTAAACCTACCAATTTACTTAATTTGAAAAAAACCCTAACCATAAACCCTAAACCCTTAACTCTAAACCTAAACCTAAACTAAATAAAACCTAAAAACAAAATAAATAAAAAACCCTAAGCCTAAATAAAATAAAAAAATAAAATAAAATAAAAAGCAAAACTAAAACCTATACCTAAACCTAAAAATAAAATAATCTAAAATAAAAAAATAAAATAAAAAAAAATTAATAATAACCTAAATTAAAAAAAAAATAAAATAAACCTAAAATAAAACCTAAATAAAATAAAACAAACCTAAATAAAAAATAAAATAATCCTAAATATAATAAAATAAAAACTAAATAAACCTAAACCTAAAAAAAAAATAAACCAAAAATAAATAAAAAATAAAACATAAACCATAAACAAAAAAAAAAAACCTAAACCTAAAATAAAAGTAAAATCGAATAAACTTAAACCTAAACTAAAATAAATAAAACCTAAGCCTTAAACTAAAATAAACTAAACCTAAATCCTAAATAAAATAAAATAAAATAAAAATAAACCTTAAACAAAACTACAAATAAAACCTAAAAAAAATAAAAAAAAAAACCAAAAAAATAAAAATAAAATAAACAAACCTAAACCTAAAATAAAAAATAAAACCTAAACCTAAAAAAAAATAAAATAAAAATAAACTAGACTAAAGATAAACATACACCTAAACCTAACCCTAAAATAAACTAAAATAAAACCTAAAATAAAAAGTTTAATCTAAATAAAAATAATAATAAACTAAACAAAAAATAAAAATAAACTAAATAAACTAAATAAACTAAACCTATACTTAATTTTGTTTAAAACCTGCCATAAACCTAAACCCTAAACCCTAAATCCTAAATTAACCATAAACCTAAACCCTAAACCTAACCCTAAACCCTAAACCCTAAAAGCATAAATCAAAACCCTAAACCCTAAACACTAAAACCATAAACCCTAAAACCCTAAATAAACCCAAAAAAACCCTAAACCCCAAACCTAAACCTAAGCTAAATTAACTAAATTTTAAAACCTAAGCCCTAAAACCTAATAAACCTAAACATAAACCTAAACCTAAATATAACCTAAAAACTCAATAAAGGTGGAAAGGAGAACTACATTAAACTATCTAAGTGGATATGGAGATGTTGGAAAGAAATGGCTAAAGATAAATGGGGATAATAAAGTGGACATGCATTCTCATTTTTAATCTATGTCGTCACTTGTGTCTTAGAAAACTTGGTGTGTTACTTGGTTGATGAAATCAAAAAGTAGAAATATTCAATCTGAATTTCTTCTCAATTAAGAAAAATAACCAAAAACTTTAAACCCTAAACTAGAACCTGAACCCTAAACCTAAAGCCTAAACCCTTAACCGTAAACCCTAAACCCTAAAAACCCTGAACCCTAAACCCAAACCCTAAACCTAAACCCTAAACACTAAAACACTAAACCCTAAATCCTAAATACTAAATCATAAACCCTAAATCCTAAACCCTAAAAACCCTAAAACCTAAACTAACCATAAACCCACAACCCTAAACCCTAAACCATGAAAAGCTTAAAGCCTAAGCCTAAACTAAATAAAACCTAAACCTAAACATAAATAAGAAAATAAAAAAAATTAAAACTAAATTAAAATAAAATAAATAAAAACCTAAACTAAACTAAAAAATAAAAAGCCTAAATAAAATAAAAACTAAACCTATAATAAAAATAAAATAAAACTAAAATAAAATAAAATAAAAACTAAATAAAATAAACCAAAAAAAATAAACGAAAATATAAACTAAAATTAAAATATAAATTGAAACTCTAAATTAAAAAAAATAACTAAAACCTAAACCTAAACTAAAATATGAACCAAACCAAATGCTAAAATAAACTAAACCTAAACCTAAACAAACCTAAACTAAATAAAATAAAATAAACTAAAATCTAACTAAACTAAATAAAAAAAATAAAACATAAAAATAAACCTAAAAAATAAAAATATAAACCTAAACCTAAAAAAAAATAAAATAAAAACCTAAACCTAAACAAAAAAAAATATAAAAAATAAAACCTATACCAAAAAAATAAAATAAAAATAAAATAAAATTAAAAAATAAACCTAAACCAGAACCTAAACCTAAAAAATAAACTAAAATAAAAAACCTAAACTAAAATAAATAAACCAAAAATAAATAAATGAAACTAAATAAAAATTAAAATAAACCAAAAAATTAAAAAATTAAATAAACTAAAATAAATAAAAAATAAACTAAATATATAAAATATTCCTACATTGCTTCGTTCAGTTACGTATTGCTAAAATATAAAAAAGAAATAATAAACCAAACCCTAAAATAGCACCAAACCATAAACTCTAAACTTTAAATCTACAACCCTAAACACTAAACATTCCTTCAACCCTAAACCATAAACAGTAAACCCTAAACCTTAAACACTAAAAACCTGAAAACCTAAACCTAAACCTAAAATTAAAATAAATAAATAAACTTAAACCTAAATTAAATTAAAAAGTAAAATAAAAAAAAAAAACTAAACTAAAACCTAAACCTAAACCTAAACCTAAACCAAAATTGAAATCTAAGAATAAAATAAAATATAAAATAAAAACTAAACTAAATTAAATTAAATAAAAACCTAAATTAATCTAAAATTAAAATAAACTTAAATATAATAAAAACTAAATGTAAAATAAAAATAAAATAAACCAAAAATAAAATAAAATAAAAACTAAATAAAAACCTAAACCTAAAAAAATAACCTAAAAATTAAGAACAAATAAACCCTAAACTTTGAACTAAAAAAATAACTTAAACTTAAAATAAACAATATAAATTAAACCTAAACCTAAACTAAAATAAATTAAACTAAAATAAATAAAACCTAAACCTAAACCTAAAATAAACTAAGCCTATAACCTAACCTAAATTAAATAAAATAAACTAAAAATGAACCTAAAACTAAGCTAAAAAATTAAACTTAAAAATAAATCTAAAATAAAAACCTAAAACCTAAACCTAAAAAAATAAAATTAACACTTAAACCGAAACCTAATTATAAAATTAAACTAGAGAATAAACTATAAACTAAAGCATAAACTAAAAAAACTAGATAAAACCTACTAAAATAAATAAATCAAAATAAATAAAGTAAATTAAATTAAAATAAAAATGAACCTAAATAAAATAAAAGATAAAAAAACTAAAATAAATAAAATAAACTAAATAAACCTAAACTGTTTACTTAATTTAAAAAAAAAAACTAAACCAACAAACCACAGACCTCTTGGTTTACTTAATTTTTTAAAAACCACACTAATCCATAAACCATAAACCATAAATACAAAAGCCAAAAACCCTAAACTAAACTAAATAAAACCTAAAAATAAAAAAAGAAAAATACCAAAAATGTAAATAAAATCATAAAATAAAATAAAACTAAAACCTAAACCTAAACCTAAAAAATAGAATAAAATAAAATAAAAAAAAACTAAAATAAAATAAATAAAAGCCTAAACTAAACTAGAAATGGAATAAACCTAAGAATAAAAACCCTAAAAAAAAAAAAAACTAAATAAAAATAAAAATAAAACAAACCTAAAATAAAATAAAATCAAAACTAAATAAAAATTTAAATATAAAAAATAAACCTAAATATAAATAAAAAAATAAAACCTAAACTTAAAAGAAATTGAACCTAAAATAAAAAAAATAAACAAAATAAAAATAAACATAAACTAAAAAAATTAAATAAAACCTAAACCTAAACCAAAAAAAAAACAAAACTGGACTATTCTAAACTAAATAAATTATAATAAAATAAAAAAAAATTGAGCCTAAACTAAATAATAAAACCTAAAATAAACCTAAAATAAAACCTAAACCCAAAATAAAGATAAAATAAAAATAAAACCCAAACTAAAAATAAAATAAAAATAAAGCTCAGTAAAAACAAATCTAAACTAAACTAAAAAAAAATAAACTAAAATAAAAACCTGATTAAATAAATTAAATAAATAAAATAAAAAAAAATAAACCTAAATAAAAATAAAAAAAATTAAACTAACATAAATAAAAAAAACTAAATATTCTAAATAGACTGAACTATTGGTTAACTTAATTTAAAAAACCCTTAAACCTAAATCCTAAACCCTAAACCCTAAACCCTGACCTACCTCCTCCTAAAACATAAACCTTAGAAGCAGAAACCTTAAAACCGTAAACCCTAAACCCTAAACCCTAAACCTAAACCCTAAAACATAAACCCCAGACACTAAACTTCAACCTAAAGTAATTAAATAAATTTAAAAATAAACCTAAATCCTAAAACCTTATAAACCTAAACCCTAAGAATGGAAAAAACCTTGACGGCATGAACATCACTGTGAACCAGGCTCAGTCTAAATCTGGAGGTGGAGGTGAAGGTGAAAGTGGCAATTATCATAGGGGTGGTGGGGGGTCTGGAGGTGGTGGCCATAGTAGTGGTGGTTATGGAGGCGGGAGGTGCGATGGAGGTTATAGCTATGGTGGTGGTGGAGGGAGAGATAGGGGATATGATGGTGGATCCCGCTACTTGAGAGCCTGGGTGGTTCTGATGGGGACTGGAGAAACTGAACAGCAGCTGATCCGATCTGCTACTTATGGAACTATCTTTACAGTAGACACAATTCTAGTTATCAAGGGTTTTAAATTTGCTCTATGTGTGCTCATTTTTCATCTATGTCATCACTTGTGTCTCAGATAACTTGGTGTGTTACTTGGTTGATGAAATCTAAAAGAAGCAATGTTGAATCTGATTTTCTACTATGTTAAAAAAAACTGAAAACCTTAAACCCTAAACTAAAACTCAAACCCTAAATCTAAAACCTAAACCCTAAACCATAAACTCGAAAAACTCTAAACCCTACACCCTAAACCCTAAATCCTAAAATATAAACCCTAAAGCCTAAACCTTAAACTGTAAACCCTAAACCCTAAAACCCTAAACCCCAAACCCTAAACCCTTAAACCCCAAACCTTAAACCCCAAACCCTAAACCCTAAACCCTATACCCTATAAACCTAACCCTAAACTAAAAAAAATCTATAAATAAAATAGATAAAAAATTAAACCTAAAAGATAAACCAAAAAATAAAACTTGAAAATAAATAAAAAATAAAACCTGAACCCTAAACCTAAAATAAAAATAAAATAAACCTAAACCAAACCTAAAATAAATTAAAATAAATAAATAAAACCTAAGACTAAACCTAAAATAAATTAAACATAAACCAAACCCTAAACCAAATAAAA
The DNA here is from genome assembly GCA_021442155.1 of Cymbidium sinense. Lineage (NCBI taxonomy): Eukaryota > Viridiplantae > Streptophyta > Magnoliopsida > Asparagales > Orchidaceae > Cymbidium > Cymbidium sinense. The sequence goes on from CM038214.1 coordinate 170,886,974, forward strand.
TAAAATAAACTAAAAATAAACCTAAACCAAAAAAAACTTGAAAATAAACCAAAATAAAAACTAAATACCTAATTCTAAAAAAAATAAAATATAACCTAAACCTTTACCTAAAAAAAATAAAACTTAAACTTAAAAAATAAAATAAAAATAAAACTTAACTAAAAAATAAAACTAAACCTAAACCTAAACCTAGAAAATAAACTAAAATAAAACCTAAACTAAAAAAAATAAACATAAAATAAATAAACTAAACTAAGTAAAAATAAAATTAAATCGAAATAAAAATAAAAAATAAAGTAACCTAAAATAAATAAAAAAATAAATAAAGTAAATCTAAAAGTACCATTTTACTTAACTAAAAAAAAAGAAAAATAAAATAAAAATAAGAAAAACATAACCCTAAACCCTAAACACTAAAACTAACCCAAAACTCTAAACCTTAAACCCTAAAACCCTAAACCTTAAACCCTAAACCCTAAACCTAATCCCTAAACCCTAAAACCCTAAACCCTAAACCCTAAACCCTAAATCCTATAACCTTAAACCCTAAACAATAAACCCCAAACCCAAAACCCAAAACCCTAAACCCTAAACCCTAAACCCTAAACCCTAAACCTTAAAAACTTAAAACCCTAAGCCTAAACTAAAGAAAACCTAAAAATAAAATAACTAAAAAATTCCTAAACCAAAATAAAATAAAATAAAAACATAAACTTAAACCTGAACCTAAACTTAAACATAAACAAAAAAATAAAATAAAATAAAAAATAAAAAATAAACTAAAATATAATAATTAGAAACCTAAACTAAACTAAAAAAACCTAAAAAAAATAAAATAAACCTAAAATAAAATAAAATAAGAAATAATTAAAAAATTAAATGTAAAAAATAAACCAAAAACTAAAACCTAAATTAAATAAAAAATAAAACCTAAACCTTAAACTGAAAATAAACCCAAACTTGAAATAAAAATAAAATAAACTTAAACCTAAACTAAAATAAACTAAAATAAAATAAATAAAACCTAAACCTAAGAAAATAAAATAAAAGCCTAAACCTAAACCTAAAAATATAAAATAAAACCTAAACCTAAAAAATAAACAAAAATAAAAAAACTCAAAATAAAATAAACTAAAATAAAATAAATAAACTAAACTAAATAAAAATATAAAATAAACATAAATAAAACATAAAATAAACTAAAATAAAAAAATAAACTAAATAAACCTAAACCTAATGGTTTACTTAATTTAAAAAAATTACATAAAACCTATACCCTAAACCCTAAACCCTAAATCCTAAACAATAAACCCTAAACCCTAAAAAATCCTAAACCTTAAACCCAAAATCCTAAACATTAAACTACGCTAAACCCTAAATCCTAAACCCTAAACCCTAAACCGTAAACCCTAAACCTTAAACCCTAAACCTTAAACCCTAAACACTAAGCCCTAACTCTAACCCTAAACCCTAAACCATAAACCATAAACCCTAAAACCCTAAACCCTATACCATAAACTAACCCTAAACACTAAATGCTAAATCATAAAAAACACTAAACTCTAAATCATAAACTAACCCTAAACCCTAACCTAACCCTAAACCATAACCATAAACCATAAATCCTAAAACTCGAAACCCTAAAACTTTAAACCATAAGCCATAAACTCTAAACCCTAAACCCTAAATCCTAAACCCTAAAAACCTAAAAAAGCTAAACCAAACTAAATATAATCTAAAAATAAAATAAATAAAAAAACTTAAACCTAATTAAAATAAAATAATAAAATAAAGTAAAAACCTAAACCTAAACCTAAAAATATAATGGAATAAACTAATAAAAATAAACTAAAATAAAAACTAAACATAAAATAAAAATAAAATAAACCTAAAATAAAATAAAATAAAAACTAAATAAAAATCTAAACCTAAAAAATAAAATTTAAATAAAACTTAAAAATAAATAAAAAATAAAACCTAAACCCTAAAATAATAAAAAAAACCTAAACCTAAAATAAAATTAAAATAAACAAAATAAAATTAACCTAAACCTAATGTAAAATAAATGAAACATAAACCTAATCCTAAAATTACGTAAACCTAAATCTAAACCTAAACTAAATAAAATAAAATAAACTATAAATAATCCTAAACCTAAACTAAAAAATAAAACCTAAAAATAAACCTAAAACCTAAACCTAAAAAAATAAAATAAGAACCAAAACCTGAACCTAAAAATAAAAATAAAACCTAAACCTAAGAAATAAAATTAAAATAAAGTGCAACTAAATAATAATCCAAAAGCTAAAAATTATACTAAAATAAAAAAGCTAAACTAAAATAAATAATCCTAAAATAAATAAACTAAATAAATAAAAATAGAAAAATAAACCTAAATAAAAATAGAAAATAGAATAAACTAAAATAAATAAATGAAAAAAACTAAATAGACCTGAACCTAGTTATTTACTTCATTTTTTTATAAAAATACCATAAACCCTAAATCCTAAACCCTAAACCCTAAACCTACAACCCTAAACTCTAAAAAACCCTAAACCCTAATCCCTAACCCAAAACCCAAAACCCTAAAAGCATAAACCCTAAAACCCAAAACCTTAGACCCTAACCCTAAACCATAAATGCTATACCCCAAACCCTAAACCTAAACCTAAAGTAACTAAATAAATTAAAAAATAAACCAAAACCCTAAAACCTAATAAACCTAAACCTAAGCCTAAACCCTAAACCCCTACTTTACATGGATAAAAAGGCAGGTTTTATTTAAGATGGATTCTAAAGTTTTATATTGGGGCAAGCCCCCATAGTTAATTACATCCTAAAGAAGGTGAGTTCCTTAAGAATACTCTCGATTAAAGTAGGAAATTATTGTCTCCAAATATTCCAAAGATAGGACTATTAATAAATTGGCTATATTTAGAAAATCAATCGGGATAGATAAAAAAGGAGAGACTTATTATCAAAGCTAATGGGAGATGAATAGGTAATACTCATGATACTAGGAAAGCTAGTAAGCATTCCATCCTATCCTATGGTTAGACTTTATTTGTTTGAAGTTGAGGAGAATTATATGTTTGAATTGGAATTTTATTAGAAAGCTAGGACTTATAATCTCATAACATAAGGTTATGGAAATACCTAAGATGTGAGAAATTATGCCTATAGCCCGAGGGCAAACAACAACCTTAGATCCTAAATCTAATGAGCTTTAGCGAGGGCCAAAGCACCTCTTGAGCCTAAATGATATGATGATTGATTCAATCTATCACTTATGGAATTGTGTCTTTATAGTATAGACAGTTCTAGTTATCTAGGGTTTTTGATTTGCTCTACACGTGCTCATTTTTTATCTATGTCATCACTTGTGTCCTTTAAAACTTGGTGTGTTACTTTGCTAATGAAATAAAAAAGAAGAACTATTGAATATGAATTTGTTCTTTATCAAACAAAAAAAAAAACCAAAAACCCATAACCCTCAAATAAAACCTGAACCCTAAACCTAAAACCTAAACTCTAAACCCTAAACCCTAATCCCTAAATACCCTAAACCCTAAACCCTAAAACCCTAAACCTTAAACCCTATGACCTAAACCCTAAACTCTAAACCCTAAACCCTAAACTAACCCTAAACCCTAAAAATCTAAAAACCTAAACCTAAACAAAATAAAACCTCAAAATAAAATTAATAAAAAAAACCTAAACCAAAATAAAATAAAATAAAAATAGAAACTAAAACCTAAACCTAACCTAAAAAGAAAATAAAATAAAAAATTAAAATTAAACTAAAATAAAATAAATAAAAACTTGAAGTAAACTAAAAAAATAAAAAGCCTAAATAAAATAAAAACTAAACCTAAAATAGAAATAAAAAAAACCTTAAAAAAATATAATAAATACTAAATAAAAACCTAACCTAAATAATAAACTAAAAAATGAAACTTAAAAATAAATAAAAACTAAAAACTAATCCCTAAACTAAAAAAAACCTAAACTTAAAATAAAAATAAAATAAACCTAAACCTAAACTAAAATAAACTAAACTAAAACCAAAACCTAAACCTAAGCTAAATAAAATAAAACAAATAAAAAATAAACCTAAACCTAAAGTAAAAAAATAAAACCAAAAAATAGAACTAAAATAAAAACATAAAACCTAAACCTAAAAATATAAAATAAAAACCTAAACCTAAACCTAAAAATAAAAAATAAAACCTAAAAGTTTGAATAAAAATAAAACTAAACTAAAAAATAAACATAAACCTAAACCTAAAGGAAAATAAATAAACCTAAAATACATAAAATAAACTAAATAAACTTAAACTTGTGAGTTTACTTAATTTTTTCAAAAAAAATTTAACCCTAAATCCTAAACCCTAAAATTAACCATAAAATTGAAACTCTAAACCCAAAAATTACAAACTTAAACCCTAAACCCTAAATCCCTAAAACCTAAACCCTAAACCCTAAACCCTAAAAAACCCTAAACCATAAACCCTAAACTTCCCTTAAGCCCAAACCCCTATCCCCCATCCAACCCTCCCTCCTCCCCCTTCTCTGAGCTTTCTCTCATTCTCTAGCAATTTTTGAATCCCTCTAGGTGGCATTTCCTCGATTGGGGATTTATGTGGCTTTGGCTTTAGTTTTAACTGAATTCAAAGGCTTGAATGGCATCTAGCCATTTGTGTGATGCTTCATCATTGATCATGGCTGTGGTGAGTTATATTCCTTGGGCTCCACCTCAAATTATGGATGCTTCTGCTAGGGCATCTGAGACTTTGGGGCTTGGCGGCCCTGATGCTGCTTCTTCTATTAAATCTTTTAAGGAAGTGCTCTCTGGTAAGCCTTCTCACTCTATTGATTCTGTTAATCTAATTTTGATAACTTTTAGTGGTTTGGCAGTGGTAATGTGCTCTGATGTGGATGTTGAAAAGTTTTCAAGATAATTTGTATTTTCTCTTATCGATAAATTTATTTAGCATCGTCCAAATTTGGATAAGATCTGCTCTTTTTTCCATAATCTCAAGCTAACGGGTGCTTTCTTGATTGGTCTTATTGACCCATGGCATATCCTAATTCAACTTTCTAATGATCTAGATTATTCACATGTGATTTTGCATCTTTCTTATTTCATCTTTAATTGTCAAATACGTTTGTTGAAGTGTCCCCCCCTTTTTGACATTAAAGAAGAATCTCCTATTATCCCGGTGGGGTTATCTCTTCCTAAAATTTGAATTCATTTTATTACCCATCATGTGCTTTTTACTATCTGTGCTTTATTTGGTCATCCTTTGCAACTCGACCAAGTGACCATTGAGCAATCTCACCCTTATGTGGCTCAGATCCTCATGGAATTAGACATAACTAAAAATACCCTAAGGAAGTTTTGATTAGCTCTGAAAAATATGGGTATTCACAAAAGGTTAAATTGGAGAACCTTCTAATTTTTTGTTAACACTGTAAAATTCTCAGTCATGATAATTCAAAATGTTATATTCTCCATCCCTACTTAAAAAATGAAATCCTCCTAAAGAGAATGTTATTCCTGCCCATAAATCGATCCTTACTTATGTTCAGAAATCAGCCTCAAATCCTAAGAATAGTATGAAGGCTATTATTAAGGTTGATTCAATGGGTATCAGGGTTAATCCTGTTGAACAAGTTTTGGCTCCTACTGTTGATATAGATTCGATTGATTTTCAAAATGGGAAGGATGATTTACCTCTTTTTCCTTCTTTGGATTTGAATATTTCTAATGTGGAGAATAATAAATTTTTAAAGTTATTAGAAAATGATTTTATTTCCTCTGATTCTATTCCTGCATCTATGCCAGCTTTGATCGATGAAAATGAAGCTTTTAATGAGGATTTAAATGATGTTAAGCATGCTGAAAACATTTTTGATCTGGATTTAACAAATTGTATTTTTAATGGTTCTAAATCATCACCGTCTCTCATTTCTAATCTTGATATTCATGTTAATCCTACTATTCAACTTAATATGGATTTGGAAGTGGGTGAACTCCCCACTAAACACTTGGAGAATTCTCCTAAATTTATGAGCAATGTTACTAAATCTTACTTGGATGATGACTCTAGGGGAAAAGAAAATGGTTTTTAGACTTGTCATGCTAGAAAGAAAAAAATGTTAAAAATTACTTTCCCAAATTGTACAAAAACACTAGATCTATTGTGGCCTCTCACTCCTCTCTTAATTAACCTTTACTTAACCCCTTTTTATTTTACTTATGTTTAGTTTTCTTGTTTGGAATGTTAGGGGATCGGTACCCTCTCTATTAGTAATCATTTTTAAAATCTTTCTCACATTCATAATATTTATTTACTTATTATTCTGGAGCCTCTTATTCATGCTAATAAAATTAACCATGTTGCTAGAATGATCGGCTTCAATAAACTTTTCTATAATGTTAGTAATAAGATTTGGTGTTTTTGGATAATTTCGTTGTGGTTTCTATTATTGATGATTTTCAACAAGTTGTCAATGCTCAAATATCTTATGGCGACTATTGTATTTTGGGCTCTTTTATTTATGCATCTTGTTATAGATCTGGTAGAAATCTTCTTTGGGATAATTTGAGGAATTTTTCTACCTCGGTCAAAAAACTTGGTTTGTGGGTGGTGATTTTAGCACTATTTTATTCTCTTCTAAACAAAGCGGTGGTTGCTCTCCTAATATTCATTCTATGGAAAATTTTTCCAATATGATCCTTGATTATAATTTGATTTTAATTTAATTGAAATTTTCTTTAAGGGTTCTAGTTGTACATGGCAAAACACTATACTTTGGAAAAGGTTGGATCAGATTCTTTTTAATACTCATTGGTTTACTCAATGGCCTATTACTTATGTTGATGATTTAAGCATAACCTTGTCTGATCATGCTCTTCTTCTAGTTTCTATTACAGATACTTCTAATAAATTACATAAATCCTCTCCTTTTAGATATCATAACATGTGGATTCATTATATTAATTTTTTTTATGTTGTGGCTAATAATTGGAAGGCCCCTTTACATCCTAATAATTCCATTATGGGGATGAATAGATTTTGGTTTAAACTTAAAAGACTTATACAAAATTTGGGTTCGTGGAATAAGCATTGTTTTAAAAACCTTTTTGCTAATATTTTAAGATATTGAAAAATTAGTTTGTGATCTTGAAGTCACTTTTATGTCTGATCCTTCTAAGATTAAAGACTTGACTGAGGCGAAAGAAAAACTTGTTAACTTCCAAAATATGGAAGAGACTTACTTGCGCCAAAAAGCTACTAGTAAGCATATTGCGGATGATGATAGGAATACTAGGTATTTCCATGCTTTAGTTAATAAAAAGAGAGCTTTAAATAATATTTAACAAATTAAAGATGACAATTGTGTTTGGATTATGGAGAATAATGATATTAAGGAATTGATTATTAATTACTTTAGAAATATGCTTAATAAGAGTTGCTCTTATGAAGCTATTTCTAAATTGCATTTGATTCCTTGTATTATTACTAATGATGATAATGATTTGCTTATCATTGTGCCTAATGAAGATAGATTTTTAAAGTCCTTAATAGCATGAATATATATTCTGTTGCTGGTCTGGAGGGTTTCACTACTCAATTTTTTAAAAAATATTGGTTTATCATTAAAAATGATTTGATTGAGGCAGTGGTTTATTTTTTTAATGGTAATCCTTTTCCTAGATATTTTTTTGTTACTTCTATTATTCTCATACCTAAGAAAGATAATCCAAACTATTGGAGTGATTTTAGACATATTAGTCTTTGCACCTTTTTCAATAAGTTGATTTCCAAAATTCTAACCAACAAGCTTAGTCCTTTACTTAATAAAATTATCACTCTCAACCAATCTAGTTTTGTTAGAGGTAGATCTATTTCTGATAATATTTTACTAGCCCAATAATTAATTCATGATCTTGATGCCAAGATTAGAGGTGACAAAATTCTTTTCAAATTAGATATTACCAAAGACTTTGATAACCTTTCTTGGGACTTTCTTTTCCATATTCTAAATTTATTTGGGGTTTTTGATAAATTTATTTTTCTTATTAAAAATTATATTAATAATTCTTGGTTTTTGATTTTGCTTAATGGGGAAGCCTTGGGTTTCTTTCCCTCTTAACATGGCTTAAGACAAGGGGATCCATTATCTCCTGCTTTATTTATTATTGTTGTTGAGTACCTATCTAGGATCATCAATGATTTATTCTTTAACAATCCTAGTATGTACTATAGAACTCTTGGTGGTTTTCCTGTTTCCCATTTAAGCTTTGTAGATGATTTCATTCTCTTTTGCAATGCTTTTATTCATCATATCAAGCATCTCAAGTATTTTATAAATAAATTTGGTGGAGAAAGTGGCCTTTCTATCAATGGTAACAAAAGCTATTTGATCACTTCCTCTGGAATCTCCAATAATAAAATCAATCAAATTTTGCATATCACTAATTTTAAGCATCAGCACTTACCTCTAAAGTACTTTGGTGCTCCTCTATTTAAAAGCCCAAAATGATCCCATCTCTTTGATGAGTTAATTAAAAAAATTTTAAATAAAATTTCCATTTGGGAATTCCATTTACTTTCTTTTGGTGGCATGCTCACCATTCTTAAAAGCACTCTCAATTCAATGCCTTTTTATTTGATTCAAACTATTATCCCCACAAATGCTACTCCCATCAGAATTGATCACTTGGTTAATAAAATTTTTTGGGGCTTCAATAACTCTACGAAAAGAATGCATCGAACATCTTGGCATAAATGTTTTGGTCCTTTGGGTGAAGGTGCTCTAGGTTGCAAACCTATTCGTGAAGCTATCACCACTTTCTCTCATAAGCTCTAGTGGAATCTTAGAAAGAATGATAGCCTTTGGGCTAATTTTATGATGGAAAAATATTGCCAAGGTAAACACCCTGTTATCTGTGCTTATAAAGTTGGTGACTCTCCAGTATGGAAAAGGCTTTCCTCCATTAAATGGGTTGTCAAATCTTTAATATCTTGGTGTATTCATTCAGTTACTTCTTTCTTCTGGCAAGACGACTAGACTGGTAACAACTCCATTAGCACCCTTTTATCTACCCACTATACTTCATTATCAAAGTTAACTCTTTTTGGCTTAATAATAATTCGAATGAAAGTAAACTTGAGAATTATATCCCTATTTCTCTTTTTGACAATTTTAGAAATATTCCCATTTCTTCTAACATACCTAATCAAATTCTTTTTAAGCTTTCTTATAATGGTGATTTTGTTCTTAAAGAGGTTTGGAATTTTATTAGAGTTAAGAAGAACTCCTCCAATGTCTTTATTAAACTTTGGAACAATATCATTCCCATTTCCTATTCAGTTTTTTTCTTGGAGGATTTTGAATAACTTTATTCCTGTGGACTCTTTGCTCTCGACTAGAGGATTATATTTACCATTAAAATGCTATTATTGCTTTCATACTGAAAATATAGATCATGTTTTTGTCAATGGTGCTATTGCTTCTAAATTATGGCTTTGGTCTGATGATTTATTTAATACCCACTATTTTGATGGTTCTCTTTCTTTATATCAACTTCTTGAAGTTTGTTTCAAAAAACTGTGAAAGGTCATATAAAAGTTTTAATTGTGATTTCCCTTCTCTGGTTCATCTGGATGGATATAAATGATGCTAAATATCATGGCACTCCTATGAACCACAAAAGGATTCTGGCTGTAACTACAAAAAAAAATGCATGCTCTGTTTAATGCTAATCTTGTTAATAACATTCATTTTAGAGGCTATAAATTTGTTGCTAAAAAATTGGGTATCATTTTGCTTGACTTGGACCTGTATAAAGGTGCTAGGATTATCTATTGGATCAAACTTAAAAATAACTTGATTAAAGTGAATACTGATGGTTCTGTAGCTTCCAATAAATATGCTATGGTGGCATCCATAGCGATTCTAAAGGTACTGTCATTTTTGCTTTTGCCTATCCTCTCAAAGCCCGTTCTATTATTTTTGCTGAGCTTATGGTTGTTAATAAAGCTATTGAAACTTGTTTGAATAGAGGTTTTCTCAACATCTGGATGGAAGTTGATTCTCTCTTACTTCTATACATGCTTAATTCAAACAAAAATGGGAATCCTGAATTATTTTATCTCCTTAATCATACAAAAAATCTTATTTCTCAAGTTTGTTTTAAAATTTCCCACATCCTTCATGAAGGAAATGCTTGTGCTAATTTGTTTGCTAATTTTGGTGCCAACTTAACTGAGTTCATTTTACTTGACAACCAAACATTGCCTAAACTATTAAGAGGCTTGGTTTATCTGGATAATACTAGACTGCCTTATCTCAGATTATAATTTCTTGGCTTGGTTTTTTTTGTGTTGGTTTTTTATGAGCCTTTGCTTTTGTTTGCCCTTTGTTAAACCCTCTTTGGGTTATGGTTATTTGCTTATTTTCACTCATTAGCCGAAGCTGGTTGTTACTTTTGACCTTTTACTTTTGGGTTGGTCTGGTGTTTACTCCCTGGTGGTTATTATCATTGCATCATCAGTTGATTTATTTTTTTGTTGGTCGGCCTAGGGTTTTACCACATTTTTTCCTTGGGTATTTTTGATAACCTCTTATTGGGTTGTGGCTTTGTCTACTATTGGTTTTTCCTCTTGTATGAGTTTTTCCTCATTTCAAGGCTAATTGCTCACTTACTTGTTTGGATCTCTTACTGTGGTGGTTTAATGGGTGGTTTTGTTTGCTGGCTGGGTTGATTGGCAGTGTTGGCTGGTTAGGTTGGCTAGCTAGTTGGTTATTTTGGCTATCTTTTCCTTTTCTGTTGGTGACATATCTGAGGGACTACTGGTGGTTTAGCTCTAGCTTCATTTTGGAATGGTGGAGGTTTTTGTTTGGCTATTACTTTCTTTGTCTTGTTGACTAGGCCTTAGTAATCAGTTTTGTTGATTCTATTTTATTTCTTTTGGTTTTGGTTTTGTCCTCCTCCTATTTTAGCCTTCCTCTCTTGGCTACAGTGACTTTGGGTTTGGTTATTATTCTAGGTTGGCTAGTTATGGGCTTTTTGGTGGCTGTAATTTTCTTGGCTATCTTGGGTTATTTTGGCTTGATGCTTGCTATAGGCCTTTACATTGACTTGGCTTTTCTGCTGCTGTGGTGGTTGGCTAAGAGGCTATGTTGGCTAGTTTGATTGGTTAGTTGTTTCTTTATTGTGTTGTGTTTTGCTAGTTTTTTTGCTTTTCCTTGGCTGATGGGGATCTTTCCTTTGTTGGTTACTAATGATGGGTTGTTCTCTGGTGGTCTCCTTATGGATGCTTTATTTAGCTACTTTGGTGGGAGGACTTTTAGTTATCCTTGGAATCTTAGTTGGCTACCGTTCTCTTTATTAGTTATTTTTCTTCTTCTTCTTGGCCAATTTGTTGCAGCCTTTTGCTATGCTGGCCGAACCTTTGCTGCTCCTTCTAAATTAGGATTTTTGGTTGTTGGTGGTTGGTGGATGCCATTGGCTTCCTTCTATGTATGCTGGTCTTGGTTGTCAGCTTGTTCATGTATGCTGGTGGTGGTTTTCATGGTGTTACTACTTGGTTCCAATAGCTTGGCCAATGATATTGTAATAACTTCTGGGTTGTTGGCTTTATGTGATTGGCCTATTGTGGGTTTTAGTTGGTGGGTTGCTTGCTTAATGGCTACTAGCTAGTTGTTTTCTCTATTTGTTTAGTGCATTACTGGATCACTATGGACTGCTTGCCTTGGATGGCTGTAGGTATCAGGTATGCTGGCTATGATGCCTATGATGTTACTCACCACCTCTCTTTGGTTGCTAGCATTACATATGAACCCTTCTTATGAAATTTGGATGCTCATAGTATTGTTGCCCCTTGAAATGATCTTAACCAATCCTGAGCCTTTTCATTCTCAGCTCTCTGCTTTTTCTCCCTGTATCCTTATCCTTTCAGCTATGACTTTTTCCTTGGTAGTGTTTTTTGCAGAATTCTTTCATAGGTTGGAACTCTACCGAAGGCCTGGACGTTTATCAATCATCCCTACTATTGTTGATGTGGAGCTTGCTTATTTTTCTTTCTTAAAAGAATCATGAACTGCTACTGACTCAATCTTTTTCTACTTTCATGCTTTGTTTTGTTTTACTCTATGTCATTTTGCTCTCATGCTTTATAGTTGTTATTTTTGCCCATTTGTTTTCTTTTCATCTACTAATGTACATAGATGAGGGTTTAGCTCTTTAGGTTTCTTGTAGCTATGACCTATAATTGAAGTTTTACCTTTTAAGGACATTGTTTTTTCCTTTTATGGAAATAAAATTCTAACTTTTCAAAAAAAAAAAACCTAAAATCCTAAACCTTAACCCTAAATCCTAATCTTAATCCCATAAACTTAAACCCTAAACTTTTAAACCTAAACTAAACCTTTAAACTTAAATAACTCCCTAAACCTTTAAACCCTAAACCCTAAACGAACCTTAAACCCTAAACCCTAAACCTTAAAAACCCTAAACCTTAAACCTTAAACCATAAATCCTTAACCCTAAACCCTAAACCCTTAAAACTTTAAACCATAAAGCCTAAATATTAAACCCTAAACCGTAAACCCTAAACCCTAAACCCTAATCCTAAAAAATAAAATAAACTTAAGAATAAAAAACATAAATAAAATAAAAACTAAATGTAAAATAAAAATAAAATAAAAACTAAATATAAACCTAAACCTAAAAAATAAACATAAAAAATAAATAAAAAATAAAGCCTAAACCCTAAAACCTAATAAACCTAAACTTAAACATAATCATTAATAATGGGCACCTTCACTGCAGGAACATCATCGTAACTGGCTCGGCCAGATTGCTTGGAGGCGAAGGCATGGGTTATCGCAAAGAGTGGTGGGGATCTTGAGGTGCCTGTGGATATGGAGGCGGTGGTTAGAGCAGTGGTGGCTATGGAAGATGGTGGAGCAACGAAGGTTACAACCATGGTGGGGGCAAAGGGAGAGATCGGGGATATGATGGTGGATCCCACTGCTCAAGAAGCAGAGGTGCTTGTGATGGGAACTGGAGAAACTGAAGAACAGTCGATCTAATCTGCTGCTTATGGAACTATGTCTTTATAGTAGAAATGATTCTAATTATCTAGGGTTTTTGATTTGAACTATGCGTGCTCATTTTTTATCTATGTCGTAGCTTGTGTCTTTAAAAACTTGAGGTATTACTTGGTTAATGAAATCAAAAAGATGAAATATTGAATCTGAATTTATTCTCTATTAAAAAAAACTAAAAACCCAAAACCCTAAAATAAAACCTGAACCCTAAACTTAAAACCTAAACCCCAAACCCTAAAAACCCAAAACCCTAAACCCTAAACCCTAAACCTAAACAAACCTAAACCTAAACCAAAAAAACCCTAAACCCTCCTAAACCACTAACTAAACTATAACCCAAACCCTAAACTGATAACCTAACCTAACCTAAACCCTGAACCTAAATCTAAAATCAATTTAAACTAAACCTAAACTATCCACAACCTAAACCCTACCTAAACCCTAACCTAAAATCCTACACTAAACTACCTAACTTAAACCCTAAAGTTTTAACCTAAACCTCTAATAAACCCTAAACTTAAACTCCCCTAAACTAAACTAAAATTTAAACGACCCTAACCTGTACCTAAACTTAAATCTAAACTTAAATTAATCTGAAGTTGAACCTAAACCATAAACACTAAACCCTAAACCCTAAAGCCTAAACACTAAACCCTAAGCCATAAACCATAAATTAACCCTAAACCCAAAACCCAAAACCCAAAGCCTAAACCCTAAACTTTAATCCCTAAACCATAACCCTAATCGTAAACCCTAAACCTTACACCCTATACCCCTAATCCCTAAATCCTAAACTAACCCTAAACCCTAAACCCTAAACCCAAAAAACCCTAAACCTTAAACTTTAAATGTTAAACCCTAAACAAACTTTCCACCCTAAGCTAACCCTAATCCCTAAACCCTAAACCCTAAAAACCCTAAACATTAAAGCCTAAACATTAAACCCTAAACCCTAAACCCTAACCTTAAACCCCAAACCCTCAAACGCTAATCCCTAAAACCCTAAATCATAAACTTTAAACTCTAATAACCTAAAAACCTAAACCTAATCTAAATATAAGTGAAAATAAAACAAAAAAATGTAAACCTAAATAAAATAAAATAAAAACCTAAACTAAAACCTAAACCTAACCCTAAAATTAAAATATAATAAACTAATAAAAATAAGCTAAAATAAAATAAATAAAATCCAAAATTAAACTAAATAATAGAATAAACATAAGAATATAAAACCTAAATAAAATAAAAACTAAATGTAAAATAAAAATAAAATAATCTTAAAATAAACTAAAATTAAATTAAATAAAACCTTAAACCTAAAAATAAATAAAAAATAAAATCTAAACCCAAAAGCCTAACAAACCTAAACCTAAATCTAAACCCTAAGAATGGGCAGAACCCTGACGGTAGGAACATCACCGTCAACCAAGCTCAGTCTAGATCTAGCGGAGGCGGTGGCCATATAGTGGTGGTGGGGATAAGTTGCTAGTGGATATGGATGCAAAGGGTCGGTAGTGGTGGTTATGGAAGTGGGAGGAGCGACTGAGGATATAGCCATGGTAGTGACGGAGGGAGAGATCGGGGATATGATGGTGGATCCCGTTACTCGAGTGTCCTAGGTGGTTCTGATGGGAATTAGACAAACTGAAGAACGGCCGATCCGATATGCTGCTTATGGAACTGTCTTTATAATAGAGACGATTCTAATTATCTAGGGTTTTTGATTTGCTCTATGCGTGCTCATTTTATATCTATGTCGTCGCTTGTGTCTTAGAAAACTTGGTGTTTTACTTGGTTGATGAAATTGAAAAGAAGAAATATCGAATTTGAATTTGTTCTTTGTTAAAAAAATACCAAAAATTGAAAACCCAAAACTAAAACCTGAACCTTAAACCTAGAACCTAATCCCTAAACCCTAAACCCTAAACCCTAAAAACCTTAAACCCTAAACCCTAAATCTTAAATCCTAAACACTAAAACCCTAACCCCTAAACCCAAAAAACTTAAAACATAAACCCTAAACCCTAAACCCTAAACCATAAACTATAAACCCCTAACCCTAAACCCTAAACTAACCTTAAACTCTAAACCCTAAACCATAAACCCTATAAAGCCTACACATAAACTAAATAAAACCTTAAGATAAAATAAATAAAAATCCTAAAATAGAATAAAATAAAAAAAATAAAAACATAAACTAAAACCTAAACCTAAACCTAAACCTAAACCTAAAAAGAAAATAAAATTAAAAATTTAAACTAAAATAAAATAAAACAAATAAAAGCCTAAACTAAACTAAAAAAATCAAAACCTAAATAAAATAAAAACTAAATCTAAAATAAAAATAAAATAAACCTAAAATAAAATAAAATAAAACTAAATAAAAACCTAAACCTAAAAAATAAACCTAAAAATAAATAAAAAATTAAACCTAAACCCTAAACTAAAAAAAAACCTAAACCTAAAATAAAATTAAAATAAACCTAAACCTAACTAAAATAAACTAAATTAAAATAAATAAAACCTAAACATAAATCTAAAATAAGCTAAACCTAAACTAAACAAAATAAAATAAAATAAATTAAAAATAAACAAAAACCTTAACTAAAAAATAAAAACAAAAACCTAAACCTAAAAAAATAAAATAAAACCTAAACCTAAACCTAAAAATAAAAAAATAAAACCTAAACCTAAAAAATAAAATAAAAAATAAAACTAAATTAAAAAAATAAACATAAACCTAAACGTAAACCTAAAAAAATAAACTAAAATAAAAAACCTAATCTAAAATAAATAAACCTAAAATAAATAAACTTAACTAAATAAAAAAATAAACCTCAATAAAAATAAAAGATTAAATAAACTAAAGTAAATAAAAAATAAACTAAATAAATCTAAACGTACTAGTTTACTTAATTTAAAAAAAATAAAAAAATAAAAATAAGCAAATAAACAAACCCTAACCCTAAACCCTAAACTCCAAAACCTTAAACCTTAAACCTTAAACCCTAAACCCTAAACCCTAAAAAACCCTAAACCCTAAACTAAAACCACTAAAACCACAGACTATAAAACCTGACTACCTAAACTACCCAAACTTACTTTTTCACCCTAAAATACTAAATATAAAATAAACCTGAGGACATGCCAACTCATAACAAAACGTTTAAAAACCATGCAGCAGAGTTCTCTCTCTAGAGGAATCTTAAACCATAAATGGAAACCTCAAGGTTTGGGCCAACAACTCTATGGTGTACTTGTGATAGTGATGGAGCTTAGGCTTTATAACCTTATAGGACCCAATGATTTGGTTGATAACTAGTTCAGAATCCCCGAAGGTGTTGATGTTCTAGATGATTAGAGTAACAACTAACTCTAGACTAGCAATTAGAGCCTCATATTCAGCTTCATTGTTGGTTCAAAAATTTGACAGATGATATTAAAATCTCATCACATCGTGGTCTGGAGTTTAGAGAACTTTTCCTACCCCTTCCTTTCTTGGAATAATAGATTGTGATTCTTCTCATCTTTGAGAGGAAGCTGCACCATCAAAGTACATATCCTAGCAGTGAATGCTAGTATCCCCTAAGTTCATGATTTGTAGATCCGGGAGATCATCACTAAGAAAAGAGTTAACAGGAAGTGGGTGAACTGCTAAGAAATCTACTAGCTCTTGTACTTTCATCGCATGGAGGTGTACAAAGGTAATGCCAAACTATGAGAGGATCCTGGACCATTGTTTTGACCATCCAGATAGCATCGGCTATATCATGAGATACTGTAGTGGATTGATCCTAGAGATTAAGTTCACCTTATGTGGAAGCATGTTGTGGTGTAGCTTTTGGGATACAAAGATTAAAGCTAGGAAATGCCTCTTAAAGGGTGGAAAATTCTCCTCAATAGGGATCAGATGATAGCTGAGGTAGTAGAGTACATTTTCCTTCCCTTCATCATTATCTTAGGCCAATAAAGCACAAAAGGAGTCTTCTAACATAGCAATGAAGTTTGGGCTTTGAATAGAGAACTGCTAGAACTGTCATCAGGTAATGCTTGATGTCTTCGAAGGCATGCTCACATTTGTTTTCCTACTTGAACTTGGCATCCTTTTTAACAAGTGCTGAGAATGGTTGATATATTCTCGATAGGTTTGATATAAAGTTTGTTAGATACGCCAACTGCCCTTAGAATGATTTGAGTTGAGTCAAATTTTTAGTGGGAGGCATTTCTAATATCATATTGATCTTCTCTAGATCGATTTTAATTCTCTGGTGTCGAACAACAAACCCAAGAAATCTCCCTGAAGCTATTTCAAATGTATACTTCAGAGGGTTCATTTTGAGGTTAAATTATTTTAACTATTTGAAAACCACTCTCAAGTCAAAGAGATGGTCTTCCTTTTCCCTACTTTTGTGAACAAGATCATCAACATAACACTCAATTTTATGATGAATGAGTTCATCAAAGATTCAAGTCATAGCCCACTGGTATGTAGCACCAACATTTCCAATGCTGAAAGGCATTATTTTATAGAAATAAATTCTGATCAGGGTTCTAAAAGCAGTGTTTCTTTCATCTTTAGGGGCCATCTTTATTTGGTTATACCCAGATGAGCCATCTATGTTGGAGAAGACTGTATGAGATGAGGCAATGTACACCAGCAGCTCCAGGATTGGTAGTGGAACTTCATCTTTTGGGCATGCCTTATTTAAATCCGTAAAATTGATGTATATGTGAATTTGGCCATTCTTTTTCTTAACTAGGATGATGCTGGCTAACCAGTTAGGGTAATTTTTTATAAATGAGTTAATGTGATTTGAAAAGAACCTATCATATTCCAAAAGATTGGTGATGACTAAGCAGTAATCGTCATCATCAACTAGACCCACTGTACCAAATCCTAGTCCTGGTCTTGATTGAGAGCTTTTACATTTGTTCTTCCATATTCTTTCAAAGTAGTTTGACCTGTGCTTTGACCAAGTATGTGGGATTAACCCTTTCTTTGCTAAATTATGAACACAAGGAAAGCACCAATCAAAAGCTAATTCTATTAATTCTTTATATGAATCATCCTCAAGTTCTACTTCAACTTCTTGACTTGAGGATGATGCTCCTAGAAAGAACCTATGAGTTTCACACCGGTGGATAACTTAGGGGCTTCCTTAACTACCAAACCCTCAACTTTTTGAGAGACAAGTGCGGTTAAAGCTAAGGTTCCCAACTGATGCCTAGCTATTTCACATGTAGAATTGGATATAGTTTTGCTTTACTTTGGAGCCCGATCTTCAATGCTATCTGGCTCAAGTGTCACATCCAAGAAAATATACTTCTGAAAGAACTGGCTAGTGTGCTAACCATATATGACTCATCCTATAAACAAGATTTTAGGTCTATATGGATAGCGGGTGTACTCCTAGTAGTTGGGATATATTTTCTACTAGGTGGCCAATAATGAGGTTTTGCACCCTAGATGCTTTGACGGCCTCTTCCTGCATGAGGTCGTCGTCCTACCCATATGTTTTGAATGATGAGCGTGGGTGGAATCGAATGTCATGCTTCATTTCCTCCTCCAAGTCTATTTTCACTCCCTTTTATTTTCTTTTCCTTTTTATTTTTCTCTTTCTTTTTCTTTTTGTTTTTCCTTTTTTTCTATTTTTAAACTTTGGCCAAGTTCGTGAGAATAGACTTATTTATTTTGAGGGAGATCTCCTTTGACACAGTAGATGATCCCACCTCTCACAAAATTCATACACTGATTTAGAGAGGATGGAACTATGCTATTCTCATGTATCCATGGTCTCCCAAGCAAAGCTTTGAAAGATGTATATGAGTCTATATTTATGAAACTTGGCTTTAGTCTTCCAATAATCTATCTCCAAGGGCAACACTATAGAACCTAAAGCCTATTAGCCTCACTTTAGGAGTACGAATTCAATCTTCCCATCTTAGACTTAGCAGTCTTCTAGACACTAAGACTTCCCTAATCATAAGACACTTCTAACAATTAGGTAAACACTTAACCTAAGACTTAGAAGGGTTAACCATAGGATTAGGTTATGCTTAACGGATTAAGATAATCCACCTACCCTATAACCTAAATCCAATCCATGTTCACCTTCTTAAACCAAACTTCAAGTTCAATTCAAACATCAAATTCAAATCCAAATCCAAATTTTAAAACCAAATGATGAAGCCTGATGATCCAAACACCATTCCTAAGCCATACAACCTATCCCATGAACTTAGCCAAATCTTAATCCAAAATCAAAATCAATTGATTTTTTTAAACAATTTATATCTTCACTCATCTTTCTAAATATAAATCAAATCGACATTCAAATGATCAAAACTAAATCAAACTTAATCAAATAAAATCAAAACCCTTCCTAAAACATATGACCTATCTCATGGACTTAGCCAAATCATAATCCAAATCAAGTCAAACTCAATTGATTTTCTCACAAATAAATATATTTTCAATCATCTTCACAAATTTAAATGAAATATGCATTTAAATCATCAAAACTAAATCAAACTAAATCAACATCCAAACCTAAGCCACATGACCCAACTCCATGGACTTAGCGAAATTCCTTCATTCCAAAACCTAAATTTAATTGATTTTCTCATGAATCAATCTTTCCTTCAATAATATTCACAAATAGAAATGAAATATACAATCATCAAAACAAACCAAAATCAATCCAAGTCAAACCCAACTTAACCCTTTTGACTTGAAAAGTTCAAATGAACCAAAACCCATTTGAACCCAAGCCAATTGCTATTGAATTTATATATCAATCCCAAATCCATATATAAACTCAACTAAATCAAACTCATCCCAAAATCAAGCCAATTAAAGCTAATTGGTCCATTGACCTAAAGTGGCCAATTTGACCTATTTGAGCCAAGTTCTAATCCTACCTAAATTGGATAGAACGAAGTTCATCAAAACCATCCATCATGATTGTTAATCACCCTAGGTTGATTAACTGTCATAAATTAGGTCAAACCAAGTCAACTTGGTCATTTGACCAAGTCAACCCTTATGAACCCAAACCGAAGTTGCAAGCCAAATCCCTTGAAACCAATGATTCATACTAAATCAAAATCAATATTTGAATATGACTTGACCTTCAACTCAGTAAAACCAAACCCAATTTGCCCTCTTGACCCAAGTTGACCCAAATTGACCTAAAAAACTAAATTAGGTTAAATCAAAATAAAAACAAAATTAATTGCAACCAATAGCTCAAGTTCATTCCAAATTGATTGTTGAACTTGACCAACACCATGCCTGTACCCAATTGGACACAATTGACAAACTTAGCCCAAATTGATATAAAGGTTCAAGTCAGCCCAAATAAAGCCAAAGCCTACAATCATCTTCAACTGGTCAAATAAACCCTAAACCCTAAACTAAAACCCTAAGCTAACCCTAAACCCTAAACCCTAAACCCTAAAAATCCTAAACCCTAAACCCTAAACACTAAACCCTAAACCCTAAACCCTAAACCTAAACCTTAAACCCTAAAATCATAAACCCCAAAATCCTAAAACCCTAAAACCCTAAACCCTAAACACTAAACCTTAAACCTTAAACCCTAAACCTTAAACCCTAATCCCAAAACCCTAAAAACCTAAACTAAATAAAACCTATAAATAAATAAATAAACACCAAAACATAAATAGAATAAAATAATAAAATAAAATAAAAACCTAAACTAGAACCTAAACTAAACTAAAATAAAATAAAATAAACTAATAAAAAATAAAGTAAAACAAAATAAACAAAACTAAACTAAACTAAATAATAAAATAAACCTAAGAATAAAAAAACAAATAAAATAAAATAAAAATAAAGTAAAAATAAAATAAACCTAAAATATAAAATAAAAATAAAATAAAAGCAAAAAAAAAAATTAATATAAAATCTAAAATATATACAACTTAAACCCTATAAAAAAAAACTAAACCTAAAATAGAAATATAATAAACAAAATAAAATAAACTTAAACCTAAACTAAAATAAACTAAACTAAAATAAATAAAATAAAACCTAACTTTAAAATAAACTAAACATAAACCTAAACTAAATAAAATAAATTGAACTAAAATTAAACCTAAACCTAAAGTAAAAAAATTAAACCTAAAAATAAACATAAAATAAAATTCTAAAACCTAAACCTAAAAAATTAAAATAAAAACCTAAACCTAAAAATAAAAAATAAAACTTAAACCTAAAAAAGAAAATAATAATAAAACTCAACTAAAAGTAGATTTAAACCTAAACCTAAACATAAAAAATAAACTTAAATTAAAAACATAAACTGAAATAAATAAAACTAAAATTAATAAACTAAACTAAATAAAAATAAAAAATAAACCTAGATAAAAATAAAAATAAAATAAAATAAAATAAATAAAAAGTAAACTAAATAAATTGAAACCTACTAGTTCACTTAATTAAAATAAAATAAAACTAAATAAAACCTAAACCAAAATAATAAACCAGGAAATAAATAAAAAATAAAACCTAAACCCTAAAAAAAACCTAAACCTAAAACAAAAATACAATAAACCTAAACCTAAACTAAAATAAACTAAACTAAAAAAAAATAAAACCTAAACCTAAACCTAAACTAAATAAAATAAAATAAACTAAAAATAAACCTAAACTTAAACTAAAAATAAAACCTAAAAATAAACCTAAAATAAAACCTAAAACCTAAACCTAAAAAAATAAAATAAAAACTAAACCTAAACCTAAAAATAAAAAATAAAACATAAACCTAAAAAATAAAATAAAAATAAAACTAAACTAAAAAATAAACTTAAACCTAAACCTAAACCTAAACCTAAAAAATAATTTAAAATAATAAACCTAAACTAAAATAAATATACCTAAATAAATAAACTAAACTAAATAAAAAAATAACTCAATCAATAAAATATAAAATAAACTACATTAAAAATAAATTAAATAAACTAAACCTCTTGGTTGACTTAATTTAAATTAAAAACTATCATAACTCAAATCAACACAACCCAGGCCCAACCTGGGCCTACCTCCCACAGACCCTAAACCTAAACCACTAGGCCACTGGCTGAGCCCAAACCCTAGGCCCCAATCCAAGCCAATCCCTAAACCCTAAACCCTAAACCCACTACCTATTAACCTACCACTCCCAACATACCATAAACCCTAAACCTAAAACCACTAAACCATAAACCTAAACCCAAAACCTAAACCTAAACCCTAAAGCAAACCACAAAACCCTAAACCCTAAACTAAACCAAACCTAAATGCTAAACTCTAAACCCACTCTAAGTAAACTAAAACCCAAAACCAAAACCTAAAGTAACTAAATAAATTTAAAAATAAACCTAAACCCTAAAACCTAATAAACCTAAACCTAAACCTGAACCCTAAGAATGTTCAGAACTTTAACAACAGGAACATCACCGTCAACTAGGCTCAATCTAGATTTGGCGATGGAGGCAAAGACAGAAGGAATAGTTATCATAGTGGTGGTGGGGGATCTAGAGGTGCTGGTGCATATGGAGGTGGTGGTCGGAGTAGTGGTGGTTATGGAGGTGGGAGGAACGCCAGAGGTTACAGTCATGGTGGTTGCGGAGGGAGAGATTGAGTATTTGATGGTGGATCCTGATATTCAAGAGGCTGGGGTGGTTCTGATGGGAACTGGAGAAAATGAGGAACGGTCGATCCGATCTGCTGCTTATCAAAATGTCTTTATAATAGAGAAGGTTCTAGCTATCGATTGTTTTTGATTTGCTCTATGATGTTCATTTTTTATTTATGTCATCGCTTGTGTTATAGAAAACTTATTGTGTTACTTAGTTTATGAAATCAAAAAGAAGAAATACTGAATCTAAATTTATTCACTATTTATAAATAAATAAAAATTGTAAACCCTAAATAAAAACCTAAACCTTAAACCTAAAACCTAAACCTTAAACCCTAAACCCTAAAAATAAAAAATATTAAAATAAATTTTAAAAAATCCTAACACTAAACCCTAAACCCTAAAACCCTAAACCTTAAACCCTAAATCCTAAAACCTGCAACCCTAAACCCTAAACCCTGAACCCCAAACCCTAAAAACTCAACCATAAACCCCAATCCCTAAACCCTAAAAGCCTAAAAACCTAAGCTTAGACGAAATAAAACCTAAAGATAAAATAAATAAAAAAACCTAAACCTAAATAAAATAAAATAATAAAATAAAATAAAAGCCTAAACATAAACCTAAATCTAAACATAAAACTAAAAATAAAATAAAATAAAATTTAAAAACTAAACTAAAATAAAATAAATAAAAACCTAAACTAAATTAAAAATAAATAAAATAAACATAAAGATAAAAAACCTAAATAAAACAAAAACATAACCAAAAATAAAAATGAAATAAACATAAAATAAAATAAAATCAAAACTAAAAAAAACCAAAACCTAAAATACAAACATAAAATAAAACCTAAAAATTAATAAAAATTCAAATCCAAAACTTAAACTAAAAAAAACTAAACCTTAAATAAATAAAATAAAATAAACCTAAACAAAAACTAAAATAAACAAAACTAAAATAAATAGAACCTAAAACTAAACATAAAATAAAGTAAACCTAAACCCTAAACTAGTAAAATAAAATATACTAAAAATAAACCTAAACCTAAACTTTAAAATTAAACCTAAAAATAAACCTAGAAAAGTAAAATAAAAACCTAAACCTAAACCTAAAAATAAAAAATAAAACCCAAACCTAAAAAATAAATTAAAAATAAAATAAAACTAAAAAATAATCATAAACTTAAACCTAAACCTAAAAAATAAACTAAATTTAAAAACCTAATCTAAAATAAACCTAAAATAAAGAAAATAAACTAAATAAAAATAAAAAATAAACCTAAATCAAAATAAAAATAAAAATAAAATAAAGTAAAATAAATAAAAAACAAAATAAACAAGCATTCCTTTATCATGCAAAGATGGAGATTCTTCATGTTCAAGACAGAAAGAATACGCATGCATGATGTGAAACATACAATCATACAGCTAAGGGGTTTCTAATTCTTTTAATTATCTTATTTATGTCTTAGACTTTATGATGAGGTTATGAGTTGTTTAAAATTTAGTTATGAGAGATTCATTGGGTAAAAAAGTTATTTTTATCTTAAGAGCTTAATCGTATCCAAGCCACACATTAAAGCATCAATCATTTAAAAAACTATGAAAAGCATGCTTCCTAATGCACAATGTAAACAAAATATCAAACAATTATATGAACTATTGTAAAAGATTAAAAAATTGATACAATGCCAGACAACCCAAGGAGAAAAAAAATGAACTCTACCCTTATACAACCTAGAATATGAAAGAATAATTATAATTGTATTAAATTCTATGGGGGTCTTCTTTCTTCATATCTCCATCTTCGATTTGGTTCCTTCTTTAATTTGGATGGTGCTTGCTTGAACGACATCACATGGCATCCCAGGACAAAGCCTTCTAGCCTCCGCTCATCCTAATCCCTCATAGCACTAATCCTAATTCCTATTGCAAAAATTACATTTCTATTGGAAAAGTAAATCTAACTACACCTAAAAAATAGAGGTTAGCTAAATATACATATAATCCCAAGTAGTTGTATTTATAATTTGGACGTAGCACCCTATACATAAGTAAAGAAGCCCACCTGTTCTAACTTGGATTATGCTTAAGGCTTTAAGCAACTTACAAAAAGATAATTCTAATTTATTTTTAAGCATCTTTTAAGCATAATCCCTTATAGAAAACATGATTAGGCTAATATTGACCTATCATCCAATCTACAAAGAATACACCCTAACATCTAATCTAAAATAATACATCATAAAAAAAATATACATCACAACATACACTGTCCTAACTTAGAGCTAGAAGTGGTGACTTAATTCTAATGTGTATATTAAGGCTTATGTGCTAAGCCTTGTTAGGCATTAGTGTTGTATTTTCTAAGTGTAGAAGGATTCAATTTAACATGAAAGTTTGATTTCACTTGAAGTAGTTTAATTGATTTGAGAATTTTAATTTGTGTTTCCTTTTGTTTAATTTGATTACACTTATCAACTAAGTGTTATAAAGAGAGAAAAAGTGGATTATCCTCTTTCATCCATACCTTAAGTCACTTTCTAAAGTATATTGATTTTATTTTGTTCTCTTTAGTAAATGGCTTATTAAATGAATTAATTAATCCAAAGTTTAGGTTCACTTTAAATAATCCTATTCAAAATGAAAGGAATTTTAAGATTAATTTAATTGAATTACTACCACATGACATATATTAAAGCATTTGTTTCCATCACATGTAACATGCATACGATTTAATCCTAAGTGTATCTATACATGCAGCATATTTTAGCACACTTAAATGATGAATGTATGTGTATGTTTAGAATTTATATTTTATTTGATTGAATTATTTAAACATATTAATTTAAAAGTTTATCCAAATTCTTATGCAAAAAAAGATATAAGAATAAAATTAAATATGTGTGTCGTTGTTAAACCGGGAAGTGAGGTAATCAAATGACCTCCTTGGAGCTAGCTAAAGCATCGTATAATCGAGATGTCCATACTATATACCCATTTGCATTCAAACATATGTAAATTTGTATACATGAACATAGGAAGTAAGCTCCAAATCATATGGCTAATTAATTCAACCACTTAGTTAATTATGAATGCATGCAATTTTAAAGTAAAATGGGATTTTTATTTAGTAATCACATATATATATATATATATATACATGTATGAAGATTTAGGCAAGTACATTTCATTATTAAACCAAGAAAGTGAGGTAATCAAATGACCTCCTTGGGGCTAACTAAAGCCTTGTATTCCTGAGATATATAGATTATTATACTTGCTTTTCTTGGATACACATGGATGTATACATAAATGAGGGAAAGAAAATCATGCACAGATTGTATATTTTTTTATTAAATCATTTATATATATGAATTAA
The DNA here is from genome assembly GCA_021442155.1 of Cymbidium sinense. Classification (NCBI taxonomy): domain Eukaryota; kingdom Viridiplantae; phylum Streptophyta; class Magnoliopsida; order Asparagales; family Orchidaceae; genus Cymbidium; species Cymbidium sinense. The sequence continues at coordinate 170,913,130 of CM038214.1, forward strand.
AGCTCTATCCAAATTCTAATGTTGAGATACATAAGAATGAAATCAAATGGGTACGTGTAATTGTTAAACCATAGAAGTGAGGTAATCAAATGGCCTCCTTTGGGCTAGCTAAAGCCTCGTGTTCCCAGGATGTCCAGACTATATACCCATTACTATTTGATCTTATATAAATCAATAATTAAATAGAGGAAAAAGAACACCACATTCATACACTTAAGTTATAAGCACAAGCTTTTCTTATATTTTTATAACTAGCATCATAACACATATGTTTATTCATTTATAAGCTTTTGAAAAATACATTTGAATTTAATAGTGATATTAGCCAAATATATTAAATTAAATCAACACATGCAAGCTTACATAAAGGAAATCAATTTTATTTTACTTGATTTTAAAAAGATGGATGCATGAATTCGAATGACATACCAAATTTAACATGATTGGAAAGAGGACAATCAAATATAAGCATGTGATTCATTCATCCAAACTAGTTCTTAAGGACAATAAAATCAAATAAGATTATTTAAAGTAAACCAAAGCTTCTTTATTAATTAATTTTTGGATTTGATTTAATTTAAAGAGGAGAAGTGAAATCATCACTTTCTGTTTTAAACCCATTCCCACATTAGTGATTTGATTTAATTTAAGGAAATGTAATTAAGTTTATTTTATGAGTTAATTAAGTTAAACTATTAATTAGATGAATTAACTATCGTTACCTATGTCACCTTAAAGTAATTAACTTTATAATTATGAGCCAATATGATATGCAAGTAAAATAAAGTTGTAATGATCCTAGGAAATAAAAGAGGCCTAATACAATTGGCTCATGATTAATAGTTAATTAGATTAAGGGTCTTTATTAATTAGTCTTATGGTTTTCCCACACATGTGGACTAACCATAATTTCATTAAATTCTTATAAGTTATTAAATACCTAAAGATCTTCCCCATGATTTAATTAATTAAGATCTGATGTGATTATGATTTCAATTTGACTAAGTGTTTTAATTAATTAGTTAAATCTTAATTAATTTCATTTTAAAAATAGGGTGAAATGAATTTAGGGAAAGGGGTCCCAACCCTATTCCTTACTTCACTTACTGTTGAACTATGATTAATAAAATTAATTAACCAATTTGTTACTATTCATGGGATTAATTAATGATTAATTAACTTAAAAGAGAAATTAAGGTTTAATTAGTCAATTTTCTTAATTAAGTGAGCAATAAATTATAAGAAAATCATGGGAGGCAAAGGTCATCCCAATAAATTTTCCCACAAAATTTGGGATTAATTGCTTAAGTAATTAAGCTAATAAAATTTGAAATTAAACCTTAATTACTATCCAAAATTAATTAAGATTATTTTTAATTTATTCTCCTCTGAAATACCTTTAAAAAGAGTATTTATTTATAATTTTGATTTTGCTATAATTTTTAGAAGTTTTATCCATTAGAAAAGATTAATTAAACCTAATTAAAGCCTAATCCTATTAGCGCCATATGCCACGCTAACGCGGCACACTTTCCATGTGGCACCACAAGATTGGCTACCTAAAACTTATCCGACTCAGTGCATATGTGGCGACGGTGGATGCGCTTTCTTGTTCATCATCTGATCTAGGATCGGATGGCTATAATTAATCACATAAGCTTAATAGGATTAGATTAGATCAATCTAGTGGATCTAATCACAATCGTCCATTCTGATCAAGCGGAATGGAAAATGCGTGATGTAATGTCACATGAGTGTTGGAGAATGGAGTCTATCCACCATTGCTCACATTATCCAAGGTTACCTAAGATTGGATCAACTCCAAAAGGATCCCACACTTTCATGACATCAATTGGAGGGAACCCAATGGTCAAGATCACATGAGATGCAAGTTTTCTTCAAAAATCTCCAACCCATGTTTTCCTAAAGATTAGTTTTGGAAGCATACCTCACTGGAGCTCAAGATCGTTGGCTCAAATAATTGAGAAAGCTTCAAATAGTGGATACGAAGCTCAGTTGACCAGCAATTCAATCAATTCCTCGATGTTCACTTAAAAGGCCATGAATTGATGATTTTGAGTTTGACTTTCATCAAAGTCCCACCTTTAGTGCTCATGAAGCTTAGGAGATGATTTGTTCTTGCTTAACTAGGCCTAGGGAAGATGCGTGCAAAGTTAATTTGAGTTTGATGAAGAAATATCGAAGTTAGGTTGGAAATGGGAGTGTCCTATTTTGGGATGGATGAGAATGGCATTTTTTATTTGAGGAATGAGCTTGGGAGCTTAGGGAATGGCTCTAGTAGTTTATCTTGAGTAGTTTGGGTTATGAGGAATGATTTTTGTGCGTGTTTGAGTAGAAATGAGGGGGTGTATACCCCCACTCATCTTGATCGGATGGTGGGTTCGAGTTTGGCTTTTAGTGACTGTCTGGCCATCTCAGAGAGTTGTGGGTGGCAGGGAGGAGGTGAGTTGGCTCAGCTTGGTTGGTTGAAGGTGCGGAGGAGGCTGCAAAAGTGGAATCATGGGTGTCCTATGGGTTTCAAATGCTCAAATGTGGAGGGTGAGATTATTTTACCTCCCATGGGTCATGGCTGACCCAACCACCCCTTGGGTCAAGTTGGGCAGTGTCCCAGGTGCCTAGGAGGACTATTGGGAGAGTACCAAGTGTCCAAGGATTGGAAATGACCACTTACATAGGTGATTTCTCTCATGTGATGCTCTTGACCTAAGGGTAGAATGATCATTTATCATTGGATTGTATTTGGGAAGATTTGAAATGAGCCAAAAGTGGGTTAGCCCAAATTTCAAGTCAATTGGAGTTGATTTGGTTAGGTTTGGCTTAATTTGACTCATTTAGGTCAAATTGGGTTAGGTTTGGTCAGGTTGGCCAATTGGTCAAATTGGGTCAAACCAATGGTTAGGTCAAGTTCATATGATCATTTGGAATGTTTTGGTTTAATTGGTTTAGTTTATTATGGCTTAGATTTAATTTTAGCTCATTAGAATTCATTTGGGTCAAATGGGTTAAGTTGACCAATTTGACTAAATTGGCCAAATTGACTTGGGTTGGGTATTGGTTTGGGTTTAGTTAACCAATTGAAGATGATTGTAGGCTTTGGTTTCAATTAATTTGGATTTATTTTTAATTTAGGCCAACTTTAACCTTTAGGTCAAATTGAGCTAAGTAGGTCAATTGGTTTCAATTGTGTCCAATCATGGCTTTGGTCAAGTACAATAATCAATTTTGAATGAACTTGAGCCATTGGTTGTAATCAATTTGGTTTATATCTTGATTTGACCCAATTTGATCTTTTAGATCAATTTGGGTCTACTTGGGTCAAGAGGGCCAATTGTGTTTGGTTTGAGTCAATTGAAGGTCAAGTCATATTCAAATATTGATTTTGATTTGGTATGAATCATTGGTTTCAAAGGATTTGGCTTAGGTTGCAATTTAGATAGTTTGGGTTCATATGGGTTAGGGGGTTGACTTGGTAAAATGACCAAGTTGACTTGGTTTGACCCAATTTGTGACAACTGATCAACCTAGGGTGATCAACAATCATGATGGGAGGTTTTGATGGACTTGGTTAAATTCAATTTGGGTAGGATTAGAATTTAGCTCAAATAGGTCAAATTGGCCACTTTGGGTCAAGTGGACCAATTGGGTTTAGTTGGCTTGATTTTCGATTGAGTTTGATTTAGTTGAGTTTATATATGGATTTGGGATTGATATATAAACTCAATTGCAATTGGCTTGGGTTGAAATGGGTTTTGGTTCATCTGAACATTTCAAGTCAAAATAGTTAAGTTGGGTTTGACTTGGGTTGATTTTGGTTTGGCTTGATGATTGTAGATTTCATTTATATTTTTGCATATGATTGAAGGTATGATTGATTCATGAGAAAATCAATTGAGTTTGGGTTTTGGAATGAAGGAATTTGGCTAAGTCCATGGAGTTGGGTCATGTGGCTTAGGTTTGGATTTTGATTTGGTTTGATTTAGTTTTGATGATTTAAATGTATATTTCATTTAAATTAGTAAAGATGATTGAAAATATGATTGATTTGTGAGACAATCCATTGCGTTTGAAGTGATTTGGATTAAGATTTGGCTATGTCCATGGGATAAGGTCTTACGGCTTAGGAAGGGTTTTGATTTAATTTGATTTAGTTTGATTTATTTTTGATCATTTAAATATTGATTTGATTTATATTTAGGAAGATGATTGAAGATATAAATTTATTATGAGAAAATCAATTGATTTTGGATTGATTTGGATTAAATTTTGGCTAAGTCCATGAGATATGTCATGTGGCGTAGGAAGGGTTTCAAGTTTGGATTTGATCATGGGCTTTAATCATTTGGTTTTGAAATTTAGGCTTGGATTTGGATATCAATTTTATGTTTGAATTGAACTTGAGGTTTGGTTTGAGAAAGTGAACACGGATGGGATTTTGGTTGCAGGGTAGGTGGATTATCCTAATCCTTAAGGCATAACCTTATCCTATGGTTAACCCTTCTAAGTATTTAAGCTTAGGTTAAGTGTTTTCCTAATTATTATATGTGCCTTATGACTATGAAAGTCTTAATGTCTAGAAGACTTCTAAGTCTAAGATGGGATGATTGAATTCGCACTCCAAAAGTGAGGTCAACAGGCCTTAGGCTCTATAGTGTTGCCCTTAGATATAGATGATTGGAAGACTGAAGCCAAGTTTCACATTTTAAACTTTGATACATCTTTCAACACTATGCTTGGGAGACCGTGGATACATGAGAACAACATAGTTCCATCCTCTTTACATCAGTGTATGAAGTTCGTGAGAGGTGGGATCGTCTATTGTGTCAAAGGAGATCTCAAGCCATGTATAGTTTATGAGGTCTACATATTTGAAGATGTGACTTACTACCTCCCTCAAAATCAACAAGTCTATTCTCACAAACTTGGCAAAAGTTTAAAAAAAAAAGAAAAAAAAGAAAGAGAAATGGAAAGAGAAAAAAAAAGAAAAGAAAAGAGAAAACGAAAATGAAAATAAAAGGGAACATAAATAGACTTGGAGGAGGAAGTGAGCCTGACATTAAATTCCACCCACAGTTCATTACTCCATTTGAACATATGGGTAGGATGACCTGACCTCCACCAGGTAGAGGAAGAGGCCAGTTCAGAGGTAGTCCTAGGGGTAGAAAACCTCTTTATTGGCCAGCTAATAGAGGATATGTCCCAGTTACAAGGAGTACACCTGTTATCCATATAGACTTAAAATTTAGTTCAAAGGATGAGTCTTATATTGTTAGCACACTAGCCAGCTCTTCTCAATAAAAGATTCTTTTGGAGATGATACTTGAGCCAGATAGCGATGAAGACCAAGCTCCAAAGAAAAGCATAAGTGTATCCAAGTCTATATGTGAAATAGTTAGGCATCAGTTGGGAACCTTAGCTCTAACCCCACTTTCCTCTCAAAAAGTTTAAGGTTTGGTTGTTAAGGAAGCCCCTAAATCATCCATAACTGTGAAGACACAGAGGTTCTTTCTAGGAGCATCACCCTCAAGTCAAGAAGTCGATGCAGAACTTGAGGATGTTTCATATAAAGATTTAATAGAATTACCTTTTGATTGGTACTTGCCTTGTGTTCATAATTTAGCAAAGATATGGTTAATCCCACATACTTTGTGAAAGCATAGGTCAAACTACTTCGAAAGAATATGGAAGAACAAATGCAAAAGCTCTCCATCAAGATCGGGACTAGGATTCGATCTAGTGGGTCTAGTCGATGATGATGATTACTGCTTAGTCATCACCAATCATTTAGAATATGATAATTTCTTTTCAAATCAAATTAACTCATATGAGGAGCTATGCTTATAAACTTCAGATGATCTAGATAATTTTGAAGTCAAAGATGCACCGCTAGAGTTCGAAGAAGAGATCAAGTCAACCATCGATGAGCTCAAAGAAATTAACTTAGGAACTGAAGAAGATCCATGCCTGACATACATCAGTTCTTTATTAAATGAAATTGAAACCAATGACTTAGTTAGGCTATTGACTGAGTTTAAGGACTGCTTTACATGGAGTTATGAAGAGATGCTTGGATTGGCTCCTGACGTAGTAGTCCATAAACTAGCAATAGAGCCTATTGTTACCCTTATCAAGCAAGCTCCTAGATGCATGCAATAAAATATAAAACAACAGGTCATTTATGAAGTCAAGAAATTGATCCATGATGGCTTCATTAAGGAAGAAAAATACCCTATCTTATTAGCCAACATCATCCCAGTTAAGAAAAAGAATGGTCAAATTCACATATGCTTCTATTTTAGAGATTTAAATAAGGCATGTTCGAAAGAAGAATTTCCACTACCAATCCCAGAGGTGATGGTGGGCATTGCCTCATCTCATGTAGTCTTCTCTTTCATGGATGGCACATCTGGATATAACAAAATAAAGATGGCCCTTGAAGATGAAAGAAACAGGACTTTTAGAAGCCCCGATAGAAATCTATTGCTATAAGGTCATGCCTTTCAGCCTTAAAAATGTCGGTGCTACATGCTAGTGGGATATGACTCGAATCTTTGATGAACTCATTCAACATCAAGTCGAGTGCTATGTTAATGACCTCATGGTCAAAAGTAGAGAAAAGGAATACCATCTCTTTGACTTGAGAGTAATTTTTGAATAGTTAAGATAATTTAACCTCAAAATGAACCCCCTGAATTGTGCATTCAAAGTAGCTTCAGAGAAATTCATTTGGTTTGTTGTTTGACACCAAGGATTTAAAATCAATCTTGAGAAGATCAAGGCAATATTATAAATGCCACCCCCTAAAAGTTTAACTCAACTTAGATCATTCTAAGGGTGGTTGGACAATCTAAGATGCTTTGTATCCAACCTATCGAGAAGATGTTAGCTATTCTCAACTCTTGTAAAAAGGATGCCAAGTTCAAGTGGGATGACAAGTGTGAGCATGCCTTCAAAGACATCAAGCATTACGTGATTACATTGTCGATTATAGTAGCCCCTATCGCCTACAAGCCACTCATACTTTAAATAGCTGTGTTAAATGACTCCCTTGGTGCTTTGTTGGCCTCAACCAATGATGAAGGGAAGAAAGAAGCACTCTACTACATCATCCATCATGTAATCCCTACATAGGCTAATTATCCATCCATTAAGAAGCATTGCCTAACTTTAATCTTTGCATCCTAAAAGCTACATCACTACATGCTTCCTCATAAGGTGAACTTAATCTCTAGGATCGATCCACTATAATATCTCATGACACGATCGATGCTATCTGGACGGTTGGCACGATGGTCCATGATCCTCTGACAGTTTGACATTACCTTCATACCCCTTTGTGCTGTGAAAGGATAAGTGCTAGTATATTTCTTAGCGGTACACCACTTCCTGCTGACTCTTAGCTTAGTAATGATCTCCCCAATAGACAAATCATGAACTTAGGGGATACTAGTATTCACCACTGGGAGATGTACTTTGATGGTTCGACTTCCTCTCAAAGAGTAGAAAAACCATAATATACTATTCCTGGAAAGTCAAGGGTAGGAATAGTTCTCTTAACTACGATGTGATGAGATTCTTATATCATCTATCCAATCCTTGCACCAACAACGAAGCTGAATATGAGATTTTGATTGTCGGTATAGAGTTAGCCATTACTCTAAGCATCCTTAACATCAACATCTTTGAGGATTCTTAGCTAGTTATCAACCAAATCACTGGGTCCTATAAGGGTTTTTAGTTTTTTATTTAACAGAGAACAAATTCAAATTCAACATTTCTTCTTATCGATTTCATCAACCAAGTAACACACCAAATTCTCTAAGACACAAGCGACGACATAGAGAAAAAATGAGCACGCATAGAGAAAATCAAAAATCCTAGATAAGTAGAACCATCTCTACTATAAAGACATAGTTCCATAGTAGTAGATCGGTTCGACCATTCTTCAGTTTATCTAGTTTCCATCAGAACCACCACAGCCTCTCAAGTAGCAGGATCCTCCATCATATCCCCAATCTCTCCCTTCACCACAACCACAGCTGTAACCTCTGACGCTCCTCCTGCCTCTATAATAACCATTGCTCCAACCACCACCTTCATATCCACGAGCACCTCTAGATCACCCACCATCACTGCAATAACTGTCGCCTCCGTCTTCACCTCCACTGCCAGATTAAGAATGAGCCGAGTTGATGGTGATGTTCCTGATGTCAAGGTTCTGCCCATTTTTAAGTTTTAGGTTTAGGTTTAGGTTTATTAGGTTTTAGTGTTTAGGTTTATTTTATAATTTATTTAGTTACTTTAGGTTTAGGTTAAGGGTTTGGGGTTTACAGTTTGAGGTTTAGGGTTTAGGATTTAGGATTAGGATTTATGGTATAGGGTTTGGGTTTAGGGTTTAGGAATTAGGGATTAGGGTTTTAGGGTTTAGGGTTTAAGGTTTTTTAGGGTGTAGGGTTTAGGGTTTAGGGTTGTAGGTTTAGAATTTAGGGTTTAAGGTTTAGGGTTTAGGGTTTAGGATTTTGGGTTTAAGGTTTAGGGTTTAGGGTTTATTATTTTTTCTTTAATAAAGTAAACTGATAGGTTTAGGTTTATTTAGTATATTTCATTTATTTTTTTGTTTATTTTAGTTTACTTTATTTTTTTCTTCTTAATTAGGTTTATTTTTTATTTTTATTTAGTTTAGTTTATTTATTTTAGGTTTATTTATTTAAGTTTATTTTTTAGGTTTAGGTTTAGGTTTTGGCTTATTTTTTAATCGAGGTTTTTTTTTTAGGTTTAGGTTTTATTTTTTATTTTTAGGTTTAAGTTTAGGTTTTTATTTAATTTTTTTTTATGTTTAGGTTTTACATTTTTATTTTAGGTTTATTTTCAGATTTTACTTTTTAGTTTAGGTTTAGGTTTATTTTTAGTTTATTTTATTTTATTTAGTTTAGGTTTTGGTTTAGGTTTAGGTCTAGTTTATTAAGTTTAGGTTTTGTTTATTTTAGTTTAGTTTATTTTAGTTTAGGTTTAGGTTTATTTTATTTTGTTTATTTTATTTTCATTTTATGTTTAGGTTTTTTTAGTTTAGAGTTATGGTTTTATTTTTTATTTATTTTTATGTTTTACTTTTAGGTTTAGGTTTTTATTTAGTTTTTTATTTTTTTATTTTAAGTTTATTTATTTTTATTTTAAGTTTAGTTTTTATTATATTTATGTTTTTTATTCTGAGGTTTGTCTTATTTTTTAGTTTAGTTTTTTGTTTTTATTTATTTTATTTTAAATTTTTTTAGGTTTAGGTTGAGGTTTTTATTGTATTTTACTTTTTTTATTTTATTTAGGTTTAGGTTTATTTATTTATTTAATTTTTTTTGCTTTTATTAGTTTAAGTTTACGTTTCTAGGTTTTTAAGGTTTATTGTTGATGATTTTGGGTTCAGGGTTTAGGGTTTTGGGGTTTAGGGTTTTAGGGCTTAGGGTTTAGGGTTATGGTTTAGGTTTCAGGGTTTAGGGTTTAGTGTTTAGGCTTTAGGATTTAGGGTTTTTAGTGTTTATGGTTTAAGATTTAGGGTTTAGTGTTTAAGGTTAGCTTTGGGTCTAGTTTTGGGTTTAGGGTTCTGATTTAGTTAGTTTGAGTTTAAGTTTTATCATTTTAGGGTTTAGAGTTTAGGGTTTAGTGTCAGGGTTAGGGTTTAGGGTTTAGGGTTTAGGCTTTAGGATTTAGGGTTTAGGATTTAGGGTTTAGTGTTTAGGGTTAAGGATTTAAGATTTAGGGTTTTTTATAAATTAAGTAAACCGGTAGGTTTAGGTTTATTTAGTTTAATTTTTATTTATTTTACTTTATAATTTTATTTAAGTTTATTTTTTATTTTTATTTAGTTTAATTTATTTATTTTAGGTTTATTTATTTTAGTTTATGTATTTTATTTTAGTTTATTTTTTTTGTTTAGGTTTATGTTTATTTTTTAGTTTAGGTTTATTTTTATTTTATTTTTTAAGATTAAGTTTTATTTTTTTTCAGGTTTATGTTTAGGTTTTTATTTTATTTTTTATGGTTAGGGTTTAGGTTTTCATTTTAGGTTTGTTTTTAGGTTTTATATTTTAGTTTAGGTATAAGTTTTTTTTTTGTTTATTTTATTTTATTTAGTTTAGGGTTTAGGTTTAGTTTTTTTTAGGATTAGATTTAGGTTTTATTTATTTTAGTTTAGGTTCAGATTTATTTTATTTTGTTTATTTTAGTTTTAAGTTTTTTTAGTTTAGGGAAAGGTTGAGACTCAGTTACAGAAAAAGGGGCAACCAAAATTTGTGGGCAGCTAAACTTCAAGAGAAGGGTTACAATCATAAAAAGGGCCAATATAAGAGAAGAAAATTATCCATCATTGCTAACAAACCCAAGTGCACCGACCAAAAGCGATGCCGACCGAACAAGGAGCGATATCAAAAGGGAAAAATAAGAAATAAAACAACCAAAGACTAACCAGAGAGGATAAATAACACCAACCACAGAATAGAAGAGTTGAAGAAAAGCACAACCCCAACCAAAAGCGGGACCATAACCAAGTAAGAGATAAAACCAACCAAACAACCACAGTAGAACAAAAGCGACTCTGAAGAAATGAAGGAAGTGTGAAAGCCAACATCATAGCCAAAAAAAAAAAGCCCAAAAAACCTAATGAGAGTAACCACAAAATCAGCAAGGAAACATATAAAACATAAAAGGGAGCAACAAACAACTAATGAAAGGAAGCCAGCAAACCAAAAAGGAGTGAAACAAAAACAGAGGGATAGAAGAAGAACAAAGCCACAAGGGAAAGGAGGCAACAACAATAGAATAGAATACCACTAGTAGAAGCACGACAACAAAGAAAGCAAGAGAAGCCACCAACAGAGAAGGGGAAAAAGAAACTAAGTAAATCTAACATAAGGAAAACCATCTTTATCTAAGTTAGAAAGGCCTCTTAATTGCTTAGGAATAATATCATTGATAAACAATGTAAAATCATAGAGGTTGCTCTCTGAGCTAGCTAAAAAATCAGCACAAGGATTGCCTTCCCTCAAAATATGAGTCATTTTAAATGAAAGTTTAGAAATAATGGCTTACATATTCATAATTAAATAGAAAAGCTTAGCATTACCCTTGTGATTAGAATTGATCATAGCAACAACAATCTCAGCATCAGATTCCAACCAAATAGTAAGAAACTTTATGTCCAAACAAAGCTTAAGAGCATTATAAACAATCAACAATTCATCCATAATAACATAAGTAGTAGAGAGAGGAGTGGAAAAATCCCTGATAATATTCCCAAGATTATTTCAAAAAATACCACCACAACCTGACTTGTTAAGTGCAATAGAGCCATCAGTATTAATTTTAATACAATAATTAAGAGGCTTAATCCAATAAATGATTTTATAAGTGGAGTCAAAAGGAAACTTGATACCCAACTTAGAGGCAACAAACTTGCAACCTTTATAATTAGTACCACTAAGTAGAGCAACCTTATGTAAAAAAAAAAATCTTATCTTTATCCTTTGGAATAATCCTCTTATGATTCATAGGCACATTATGTTGCTTAACATCAATTCTGTTAAGCCAAATAAACCAAATTAAAGTAAAAGCCACCACAATTTTGATATGCCTTTGATAGTATTTAGAAAATAAGAGTTAAGAAGTTCCATCAAAGAAAGCTTACCATTAAAACAACTTAAATTAAATAACTCCTCATACTAACCCCAAACTTTAGAGGTAATGGCACCATTAACAAAAACATGACTAACATTATCAATATTAAAGCTACACATGCATTTAGAAAGAAGATAAAAGCCTTTATCCAAAAGTAAAGAATCAACAACAATAAAACCCATTAAAATCCTCCAATTAAGAATCAAATAAGAGGTAGGAATAATATTATTCCAAATTTCAAGAAAGATAGGAGAAGAGGGTTTATTCGCTTAAATATGTTGCCAAGTATCTTTAAGGGAAAAATCACCATTACTAGAAATGCTGTAAAGAATTTGATCCAAAATAGTACCATCAATAATAATATTGGTGATATTATTACAAATGGATTCAATAATCAAATCATTTAAGAGAGACTGATTCCAATAACCATTTGAAAAAAAAAGATTAACTTTTAAAGAGGAAGTTAAATGAGTATTAAACATAGAATCAATAGAAGAAACCCCCATCAAGTTATCTTGCCAAAAAAGGAAGAACCACTATTGATACCCAAGAAAATGAGAGGTTCTGCAAGCCATTTAACATCTCAAAGGCGTTTCTAAGCAATAGAATCACCATGTTTATAGTTACAAATTAAGGGATGCTTACCTTTGTAATATTTGAAATTCATAAAATTAGCCCAAAGACTAACATTCTTCTAAAAATTCCACCATAGTTTATAGGAAAAAATGTTGGTGGAATCCATCAAGGACCTGCAATCAATACCACCTTCAAATAAAGTACCACACATGCTAGACCAAGAAGCATAATGAAGCCTTTTGGTTGAATGCCTAGAACCCCAAAAAAACTTATAAAAATTTATTAAAAAGTCATTTAATCCGAATAATAATAAGGGAAGTAGGAACAATATTAAGCAACAAAAACAAAGGAAGAGCATAAAGAATACTTTTAATAATAATTAATCTACCACCAAAATACAAAAAAATGAAATTCAATGGTAGAAACTTTATTCTGAATATTTTGGATAACCTCATCAAAGAGATGAGATCTCTTAAGACAAGAATATAACGAAGAGTCTAAATATTTGATAGGAAGACATTGAAGACAAAAACCAGTAATATCCTTTATTTTATTGATTCTATCAGTAGATATAGAAATAGAAGAGATAAACTAGTAGTGTTTAGGCATTAGGGTTTAAAGTTTTTTTTTTAATTACGTAAACTAGTAGGTATATGTTTATTTTGTTTATTTAGTTTCTTTTATATTTTTATGTTGGTTTATTTTTTATTTTCATTTAGTTTAGTTTCTTTATTTTATATTTATTAATTTTAGTTCAGTTTTTTTTATTTTAGATTATTTTTTTAGTTTAAGTTTAGGTTTAAAAAAAACTAAGAAAATAGTAGGTTTAGGTTTACTTAGTTTATTATTTATTTATTTTAGTTTATTTTATTTTATATATTTATTTAGGTTTATTTTTTTTATTTTCTTTAGTTTATTTATCTTAGGTTTATTTATTTATTTTAATTTATTTTTAGGTTCAGGTTTGGGTTTATGTTTATTTTTTTTGTTTAGCTTTTTTATTTTTTTTAGGTTTAAGCTTTATTTTTTAATTTTAGGTTTATGTTTAGGTTTTTATTTTATTTTTTTTAGGTTTAGGTTTTAAGTTTCTATTTTAGGTTTGTTTGTTGGTTTTATTTTTTAGTTTAGGTTTAGGATTATTTTTAGTTTGTTGTATTTTATTTAGTTTAGGGCTTAGGTTTAGCTTATTTTTTGTTTAGGTTTAGGTTTTATTTATTTTAGTTTAGTTTATTTTAGTTTAGGTTTATTTTATTTTTTTATTTTAAGTTTTAATTTTTTTTTAGTTTAGGGTTTGGGTTTTATTATTTTCTTTATTTTTAGTTTTTATATTTTAGTTTATTTTTTAGGTCTATGTTTTTATTTAGTTTTTATTTTATTTTATTTTAAGTTTATTTTATTTTTATTTTACGTTTGGGTTTTATTTTAATTAGGTTTTTTATTTTTATGTTTATGTAATTTTTTAGTTAGGTTTGGTTTTTATTTACTTTATTTTAGTTTAATTTTTATATTTTTATATTTTATTTTTAGGTTTAAGTTTTAGTTTAGGTATTTATTTTATTTTATTTAGGTTTTGGTTTATTTATTTATTTTATTTTTAGGTTTTATTTAGTTTAGGTTTCAATTTTTAGGTTTTTAGAGTTTAAGGTTTAGGGTTTAGAGTTTCAGGTTTAGAGTTTAGGGTTTAGAGTTTTGGGTTTAGGGTTTAAGGATTAGGGTTGTAGGTTTTAGGGTTTAGGGTTGTAGGTTTAAGGTTTAGGGTTACTTTTATGGTTTAGGGATTAGGGTTATTTTTAAAAAATTAATATTTTTTGTTTTTATTTAGGTTTATTTTTTATTTTTATTTATTTTAGTTTCTTTATTATATGTTTATTTATTTTAGTTTTGGTTTTTAATTTAACCTTTTAGGTTTAGGTTTTACATTTTTTTAGGCTAATTTTTATGTTTTGATTTTTGTTTATTTTTAGTTTATTTTATTTTATTTAGTTTAGGGTTTAGGTTTAGTTTATTTTAGGTTTAGGTTTAGGTTTTAGTTATTTTAGTTTAGGTTTAGGTTTATTTTGTTTTGTTTATTTTTGGTTTAGGTTTTTTGTTTTTAGCTTAGGGTTAAGGTTTTATTTTATTTTATTTTAGGTTTATTTTATTTTTATTTTAAATTTTAGGTTTTATTTTATTTAGGTTTTATATTTTTTAGGTTTATTTTAGGTTTTGTTTATTTTCTTTTAGTTTAGTTTTTATTTTTCATTTTATTTTATTTTTATGTTTAGGTTTATGTTTAGGTATAAGTTTAAGTTTTAGTTTATGTTTTTATTTTATTTTATTTATTTATTTATATAATTTATTTTTAGGTTTTATTTATTTTAGGTTTAGGTTTTTAGGTTTTTAAGATTTAGGGTTTACAGTTAGAGTTTAGGGTTAAGGGTTTGCTGTTTAGGGTTTAGGGTATAGGGTTGTAGGTTATAGGGTTTAGGGTTTAGGCTTTAGGGTCTAAGGGTTTGGGGTTTAAGGTTTAGGGTTTAGGGTTTAGGATTTTAGGGTTTAGGATTTACGATTTAGGGTTGTAGGTTTAGGGTTTAGGGTTTAGAGCTTAGTGTTAGTTTTAGGGTTTTTGGGTTTAGAGTTAGTGTTTTTTTATTTTTTAATTTTTTTTAATATTTAATTTTTTTTTAATTTAAGTAAACTCATAGGTTTATGTTTATTTAGTTTATTTTTTATTTTTTTACTTTATTTAATTAAGGTTTATTTTTATTTTTATTTAATTTTATATATTTATTTTAAATTTATTTAATTTAGTTTAGTTTTTTTATTTTACTTTATTTTATTTTATGTTTATTTTTTGTTTTGTTTTATTTATTTTTTATTTTTTAGGTTTAAGTTTTATTTTTTATTTTTATGTTTAGGTTTAGGTTTGTATTTTATTTTTTTTACGTTTAGGTTTTAGGTTTTTATTTTTAGTTTATTTTTAAGTTTTGTTTTCTTAGTTTTGATTTAGGTTTATTTTTAGTTTATTTTATTTTATTTAGTTTAGGTTTAGGTTTAGGTTTAGGTTTAGTTTATTTTATGATTAGATTAAAGTTTTTTTTATTTTAGTTTAGGTTTAGATTTTTTTTTTATTTTAGGTTTAGGTTTTTTTTAGTTCAGGGTTTTTTTATTTTAAGTTTTATTTTTTAAGTTTACATTTTTATTTAGTTTTTATTTTATTTTATATTAGGTTTATTTTATTTTTATTGTACGTTTAGTTTTAATTTTATTTAGGTTTTTTATTCTTTGGTTTATTTTATTTTCTAGTTTAGATTAGGTTTTTATAAATTTATTTTTGTTTATTTTTATTAGTTTATGCTATTTTATTTTTAGGTTTAGGTTTAAGTTTTAGTTTAGGTTTTTGTTTTATTTTATTATTTTATTTTATCTAGGTTAATGTTTTTTTTATATTTATTTTATTTTTAGGTTTTACTTGGTTTAGGTTTAAGTTTTTAGGTTTTTAGGGTTTAGGGTTTAGGGTATAAGGTTTAAGGTTTTAGGGTTTAGGGGTTTAGCTAGGTTAGTTTAGTTTAGGAGTTTAGTGTTTAGGATTTATAGGTGTTTAGGATTTAGTTTAGGTTTGAGGTTTATAGTTAGCTTAGGTTTAGGTTAGTTAGGTTTAGGTTTAGGATTAGGGTTTAACTTTAGGTTTAGTCTTTAAGTTTAGAGCTTAAGTTTAGGGTTAGTTTAGGTTTATAGTTTAGGGTTTAGGAGTTTTGATTTGAGTTTAGGATTTAGAATTAGGATATAGGGTTTAAAGTTTAAGTTTAAATTTAGTTTATAAATTATAGTTTAAGTTTAAGTTTAGTTTTAGTCAAGTTTTAGTTTAGGGGAGGTTTAGAGTTTAGGGTTTAAGGTTTAGGGGTTTAGGGTTTTAGTTAGGGTTTAGGTTAGGTTTGTTAGTTTAGTTTAGGTTAGGGTTTAGGTTTAGGGATTAGGGTTTAGGTTTAAGTTAGGTTTAGGGAGTTTAGGATTTTATTTAAAATTCCTAAAATCTAATTCTAAGAGCTACAAAAGTCCTAAGGACATAAGCCCCTAGCTAATAGAATAGATAAAAAAAGGAAGCTAATAAAGAAAGCAGATCCACAAAAAATAATCCACGAAATGACAAACTTCTCGCTCCTTATGAAACCCATTTCAATCCGAAAAGTCTCTCAACTCTGCTAGGAGATCAACAAGCTTGAAGGGATTAGTATAGATAATGAAATAGTTAATTAAGCATAAAATATAAGAGCATATAGAAGTAAGAAGATGAAGAAAAGGCTTAGGCTCATTAATAGTCATCTTAAGGAGCAGCACCACATGTAAGCATCTAGACTTCAAGTGAAGGGTTACAAATACATATAGCACTAAAAGGTTGGTAAGCATCATCATTTGCCGATACCTCTTGTAGTACCTTATCCAATGATGATCATTGCACAAACCTACATAAAATGTCAAACAACAGATGTAGCCATAAGAAACCCAGCAGTCATATATATTAAACTTAGTAAAGCAGATAAGGAGGTAACCCATCAGGAATGGCCTAGACCATAGGGAGCACAACCAAAGCCACCACCAAGAATTTCTAACATAATTGCTAGGTGCAAACCTCACAACAAGAGAAATAGGACTAAACAGAGACCAAACAAAGGCAAAAGGAGGACCATAATTGGTAAGGTCCTTCATTAAAAAAACATGCTAAATCCATAAACAATAATAATATCCAGATTAACTATAAGACTAACAACAAAGATGATCGGAAGCAAGGCAACCAACAAAACTTGAAAGGGTAGAGGTTCAACCACAATCCAAAAATGAAAATCCAAGCAAGTAGACATTAGAAGAGAAGAATGGAAAAGTAAACAACCGGATCCATACATATACTTGACAAGATAAAAAAAATTATAATAAAGTAAATACTCTTTAAACTCAACCAGCCAGCTATAGCACCCAATCCAAGCAACCAGCAAGGCAGTTCACCTTGCAAGCCACCATGACAGCCAAGGATTCATGTTATTAGACTTAGAACCATTAGGATGAAAGAAAAAAAGAGTCATCTATTTAGAAATATTGAAAAAATCCCAAGAAAAAGCCATAGACGGTAGCCACCAATCCTAATCCAAAGACATGAGAATCTAGTTAAAACAGCTAGATACAACAGCTAAAAATAGAAAAGGTAAAAACCCTATATGGTCAAAAATAATCCAACAGCCAGAGATAACCATAAACAAGAATCCCAATAGGGACAACATCAGCCAAATCCAAAAAACATCCAACCAGTAGTTAGCCACCTTCCAGTTCAAAATACCAATTAAAAATATAACATCATATTCGAGGCACATAATTAGACAATATAGCAAACCCCAATAGCGCTCATCGAGCAACACTAAAGAAAGGATAGAAAATCAAAGGAAAATTGTTCTCCAAGCTATAACCAAAGAACAAAGAGCTCTTAAGGTCACATAACTCCTCTATGATACACGAGGAAAAACCACAACAACACAGGTGTCAACAGCCACCTTCCGATGAGCAAACCCCAACCAATAGGGCCATACACCAAATAGCACTAGTAAAATCCTAAAGCATAGGAATAAGTGGGAAGGTTGAGATCGAAGAGAGAAAGGACAACCAAAAACAACTGGAAAAACCATCCCAGTCAGCAAACAACAAGGAGACAGAACATCCAACCATAGCAAGAAGGTCAAAAAAATAGCATGAACAACACTCGAAAAGGAAAAAAAAACCCACAACCATGCAACAATAGCAAACAGCCAACTAGAAAGTACAGAGCAAGAAAAGAAGGCTATAGAGAGATCCAACCGAAAAAGAGAACCACACCAATCAGAAAATAAGTAGGATCCAACAACCTCCATCTGTAGGAAACACCTCTACCAGGATGGAAGAGAAAGCAAACCAGAAAATAAAAAATACAAAAAAATTCCAAAGAATGGAATGACAACCCATCCAAAGAATGGGAAGAAACCAAAAAGGAAAATAAAAGTAGGTTTAGGAGAAGAAATAAATAAAGACCAATCCAGTATAAGAGAAAACTAGAAATATTCAAAACCAAAAACAAGGGGAAAGCCAAATCCCCACAGGTGGAGAAAGTATTAAAAGCTTCTAACATAAGGCAAACCAGTTTTATCTAGATTCATAAGACTCCTTAAAATGAAAGGGATGCCTTCATTAGAAAACATTTGCATAGAAGAAGACTTGGCTTCTAAATTGGCCAGAAAGTCAGCACAAGAATTGGCTTCCCTATAAATATGTGAAATTTGAAAATCTAGGTTAACAAGAAGCCTTCTAGTATGCTTAAGTAAATAAAACACTTTAGCATTACCATGAGCATCAAAATTTATTAAATCTACAAGAAGGAGAGCATCAACTTCAAACCAGATCTTATGAAAACCTTGTCATAAATAAATAGAAATTCCATGATGAAAACCTTTTAGCTCAGTAAATAACATAGAATAATGCTATAAAGGGGCAGCAAAAGCAGAGATAACCTTGGGACTATGATCTCTCAAAATCCCACCACAGCTATAATAGCCATTCGAAACTGAGCCATCATTGTTAACCTTAATGAATTGATAATTAGGTTTAATCCAATATATAATTTTTTGGGTAGCACAGACATTACAGGAGGGAAGGTTAATCCCAAAATTGAAAGCCATAGACTTGCAGCCTTTAAAACTAGAGTAAGTAAGCATTAAAAAGAGACATAATTTTATATTTGGCTCTAGCAATAATACGATGATAGTTCAATGGAATATTATAATGCTTAGCATCATTTCTCTCCATCCAAATATACCAAAGAATAGTAGTAGCTAAAACAATTTTAACATGACCCTTAGAAGTATGGGAGAAACAAGCTTCAAGAAGTTGCATAATAGAAAATGAACCATTAAAAGGAAAGTATTAAAAATATTATCATAATTATTCCACACTTTAGCAACAATAGGGCCATGCACAAAAACATGATCCACAGTTTCAATGTGATAGCAATAGTAGCATTTAGAGGGGAGATGAAAGCCTTTTTTTTTCAAAAGAGTAGCATCCACAGGGATATAGTGCTTCAGAATGTGCCAAGTTAAAACTGAAAATGAACTCGGGACACAAATATTCTAGATTTTAGTAAAAACTAGGGACTCTTAATATTTAAATCTGATGAAGTGCCAAACATCCTTAAAAATAAAATCTCCAGAAGAAGAATTTTTAAAGAGAATTTGGTCGGGTTTGTTAGGGAAAGGACAAATTTTTAGGATTTTATCAACTATCACATTAGGGACAAGGATATTTAACTGAGCCACATCCTAGTTATTGTGAGTAATTAATTGATTAATCTTAAGCAACATAGTGTAATGAGTATTAAGCGAAGAATCAATAGAGCCTTGCCTCAGCCAATTGTCTTGCCAAAAGAAAGAGGAACCAAAATTGACACCCCAATAAAATAAGTTCTCGGCATTCCATTTGATACTACATTGTCTTCTCCACACAGGAGAATCCCCAGATTTGAAAGCACAAATGAGGGGATGTTTGCCTTGACAATATTTAACATGCATAAACTTAGATCAGTAACTATGGTAATTTCCAAAATTCCACCACATTCTATAAGAAAAATAGTTAATAGAATCCTCTAATGTTTTGCAATGCAAGCCACATTCATTATTAGGCCCACAATAGTTGTACTAATTAGCCCAATATAATCTTTTGGTAGAAGAGCTAGATCCCCAAAAAATTTATTAAAAGGTTTATTGATCCTTTAAATAATAGAACAGGTAGGAACAATAGTAGATAAGAGATACAGAGGCAGAGACCAAAGGGCACTTTTGATTAGGATAAGTCTAGCACCAAAGAAAAGTAAATGAAACTCTTAAGATGAGGTTTTCTTATTTATTTTCTAAATGAATTCATCAAATAAAGAAGATCTTTTCATTCCTCTATATAAAGGAGTACCCAAATACTTGATAGGGAGAATTTGATGTGAAAAACTCATAATATTCTTGATAACATTGATCTTAGGTGAGGAAATAGAAGAGCTAGTAATAAAACAACTTTTAACAAAATTAATATTCAAGCCACTATCCCTGCCAAAAAAAGTTAAGAATATACACAACTTTTTAATATAAAGAGTAGAGCCATTGCAAAATATAATTAAATCATCAACAAAATTGAGGTAAGAAATGGGAAACCCACCACTAGTTCTGTAGTACATGTTAGGCATTTACTAAAAATATACTTAATACATCTAGAAAGATATTCCACAACAATAGAGAAAAGGATAGGAGAGAGAGGGTCCCCTTACCTTAGCCCATGATAAGAAGAGACGAAACAATGAACTTCACCATTGAAGAGCAAAGAAAACCAAGAATTCTCAATCCCATTCTTAATTAAAGCAATAAATTGATTAGAGAATCCAAAAAAAAAATTTAAATAGGAAAACCCAACCAATATTATACCTTTGGAAATGTCAAGCTTAAAAAGTAGGTTCCAACTATGAACTTTGGCATTCAAATCATGGATCATCTCTTCGGATAAAAGTACATTATCAGAAATGGATTTCCCTTTAACAAATCTAGTTTGATTGGGGAAGATAATTTTAGGAAGCAAGATACGCTTTAGCCAACATCTTACAAATAAGTTTATTAAAAAAAGAGGAAATGTTAATTGGCCTAAAATCACTCCAAATTTCAATATTGTCCTTTTTAGGAATTAAAATAATGGAGGTGCTACCAAAATATTTGGGGAGAGAACTACCCTTAAAGAAATCAAGAACAACTTTAACCAAGTCCAGTTTAATGGTAATCCAATATGTTTGGAAAAAGAGGGTAGTAACACCATTAGGGCCAGCCACTGAGTCTATATTCATACTTTGCAAAGTGTCAGCAATTTCATTCTCAGAAGGCAAGGAAGAAAGTATCCTGTTATCATCATCAGAAATGAGATTAGAGATAACTTCAGGAGAAGAAATCTCATCATAAGCAACAATTTTATTAAGATGCTTTTTATAAAAAGCAATAGCAGAATCAGTAAGATCCTTTTTATTTAAACACCAAACACCATCATTAGTTTTAATTTTATGAATTTGATTTAGAGCCTTTTTCTTTCTAACCATGGCATGAAAATATTTAGTATTACAATCACCATCAGAGATCCATTTCATAGAATCTTTTTTCTGCCAATAGGTCTCCTCCATGTCTTGATAAAACTTTAACCTATTTTTTTCTTGAGCCAACAAATGAATTTTAGAAGGGTCATTAACAATAGCATCTTCCAAAACTATAACCACATTCTCCATTTCTTTGACATTGATAGAAAGGTTCTTAAAATAATGTTTATTCCACCAATTAAGGCATTATTTAAGTCTTTCTAATTTGAACCACAATCTCCTCATCCCAAAAATAAAATCATCAGGATGGAGAGGTTCACCCCAGTTACTAGCAACAACATCCAAAATTCTATCATCCATGAGCCACGTATTTTGATAGAGAAAAGGGATTGGAGATGAGGGCTTAGTAACATTAAATTTCACAATGATAAGCAAGGTTGAATGGTCCAAAAGGGTTTTGCTTAAGTGCTCCATAGAAGTACTAGCGAGAAGGTTAATCCACAAATGGTTAAAAATAACTTGATCTAACTTTTGTTAGAGTCTATAATTATTCCAAGTAAACTGAGACCCACTAAATCCAATATTAGTAAGATAACAATCAAGGATCACATTATTAAATTTTCCATTGAAAATAAGTTTGAAGCATTACCACCAACCCGTTCAGAGAAAGAAGAGATAGTGTTAAAATCCCCACCCACAAACCAAGGAGCATCAACAGAAGAAGAGAAACTAATAAGATCTTCCCAAAGAAGTCATCTACCATTTCTATTACAAGAAGCATAAACAAATGAACCAAAATAACACCAATTATCATAAGTAATTTTAACATTCACAACCTGGGATAAATCATCCAAAATATTCAGAACAAAAGGACTATTCCAAAAAATCCAAATTCTATTGCTTGAATTAGAAAGAAATTTACCAAAAATTCTAGTAATAGAAGGAATGTTAGAAGGAAGAATAAAGGGTTCCAAGATAGGGAAATTATATTAGAATGAACTAAATTTCTAATTGTTTTTCTAACAGAGAGGGTACCAATCCCTCTCACATTCCAAATTAAGAAAGAAACCATTTATTTTGGGGCAAAAGAGCCATATCTACTAACTCTGGCAAAGTTTGGAAATTTAGTTTTAGGAGTTTTATTTTCTTTTTAAAAATTGTTTGAAGTTTATTAGTCAAATTCACAACATCACCATAAAATAGGGATTGTTCAGGGATATGCTTGAAATAAGGTTTCACATTAAAACCATCATTATAGAACACTTCACTTTCTTCCAAATCATTATTATGTTGCAAAATTAGATTATAAATCAGTTCAACATTAGATGAAGAAGCAAGAGAAAAATTAGAATCATTTAAAGCCCAAGTGCCCAAGTTAGGATTAGAAACTTTATCCTTAGTTTGCTCACCAATCAAGCCCTCATGCAGGATCACATTTTCTTCAATTATAAGTGGAAAAGAAGCAGGAATAGAATCATTTGAGATAGAATCATTATCCATAAGTTTTGAAAACATATTATTATCCATATTATTACTAATATCAGTGTGATTCAAATGGATAGGCTCATCACAAGGTACTATCTCCTTTTTAACATGAGTGACATCCAAAGGATGATTAGCTTAAGAGCTGCAACATTATCAAAATGAGTAGTGGGAGGATCAAGGCAATGACCCATAGATTTAGGTAAAGTGTTATCCATTGGAATAGCTTTTGGTGGTTTAATCGAGGGCAACTTATGAATGGGATCCAAGTTTTTATGCATGGGTTTGGATTTCTTAAGGTGAGGATGAACCACAAAGCAATCAGAAACACCATGAACATGAATTTTTCAATGGGAACAAAAAACAAGAAAATTCTCAAAATCCACATTTTGCAAATATCCATAATTCTCTAACCCTAGCCAAATTTCCTTTGGAAATTTTTTAGTTATATCCAACTCTACTTGAATTTGAGAAATAGATGGTCTGGTGTTAGTAGCATTCACCTAATTAAGTTGAAGAGGATGACCGAACAGCACAGCCATAGTAAAAAAAAACTCATGATTAATGAAATGAACATGCAAATTGGGAAGAGAGATCCAAACTAGAATAATAGGAGATTCCTCCTTAATATCAAAATGAGGTATCCATTTCAATAATTGCATCAAACAATTAAAAACAAAATATGAGCATAGAGAGAAAACTCGAGAATAATATAAATCATTTGAAAGTTGAATCAAGAAATGGCCGATCAATCAATAAAAAATACTAGAGAGCTTCAAGCTATGAAAAAATAAATGAATATTCTCCAAAGTAGGATGACGCAAATTGAATTAACCCAGCAATGTGAATTGAAAGGGTTTCGCAAGCCTTTCCATAATCAAATCAGAACACATTATCGTGGGTAAACCCTGAAAGGAGGTTGAGATAAGTTTGAGAGACTCACCAGCGTAATTGGCCTTACAATACAACCTCTTTTTCAAGTTTAATCTAGAGACCCCAAGGAGTTAGAAAATTTCAAATTTCAAATTTAAAATCTTAAATTATGATAAGAACCATGATTAAAACAGGGGCATAAGATGAGGAATTTAGGGTTTAGGGTTTATTTTAGGGTTTAAAGTTTAGGGTTTAAGTTTAGGTTTAGATTTTAGATTTAGGTTTAGGGTTTAGTTTTAGTTTAAATTTAGGTTTGTTTAATTTTTAGGTTTAGAGTTTAGGAGTTTAGAGGTTTAGTTTTAGGTTTAGAGTTTAGGGTTTAGGTTTAAGTTAGGGTTTAGGGTTTGAGTTTTAGGGTTTTAGAGGATTTAGGTTTTTTTAGATTAAGTAAACTAGATTTAGGTTTTTAATTTTATTTTTGTTTATTTTTTGTTTATTTTATTTATTTAGTTTTATTTAGGTTTATTTTATTTTGATTTTATTTTAGAGTTTATTTAGGTTTTTAGAGTTTTAGGATTTAATTTAATTTTTTTAGGTTTAGTTTAGGTTTATTTATTTTAGTTTAGGTTTAGGTTTATTTAGGTTTATTTTTTTTTATTTTAGTTTAGGTTTATTAGTTTATTTTTAGTTTATTTTATTTTTTTAGTTTATTTTAAGTTTAGTTTATTTTAGGTTTATTTTTCAATTTTTTATTTTATTTAATTTTATTTTTTAATTTTATTTATTTTGTTTATTTTTTTAATTTTATCATTTTAGGTTTATTTTAGGTTTATTTTTTAGGTTTAGGTTTTTTATTTATTTTTTTTTAATTTATTTTATTTTAGTTTATTTTATTTTTATTTTCATTTAGTTTTATTTTATTTAGGTTTTTTTATTATTTATTTTATTTTTATTTAGTTTAGGTTTTTTTATTTTTTTTTTAGTTTATTTTTAGCTTATTTTATTTTATTTTAGGTTTAGTTTATTTAGTTTAGGTTTTATTTTTATTTTATTATTTTATTTTATAGTTTAGGTTTTCAATTTATTTTATTTTATTTTTAGGTTTTATTTAGTTTTGGTTTATTTTAGGTTATTTTAGGTTTAGAGTTTGGTTTTATGGTTTTATTTTTATTTTATTATTTTATGGTTTAAGTTTAGGTTAGGATTTAGGGTTTAGGGTTTAGTTTTTTTAAGGTTTAGGGTTAGTTTAGGGTTTAGGGTTTAGGCTTTAGGGTTTAGAGTTTTTATGGTTTAAGGTTTGAGGTTAGTTTAGGCTTTAGTGTTTAGGGTTTTAGTGTGTAGGGTTTAAGTTTTAGGGAGTTTAGGTTTAGTAATTTTAGGGTTTAGGGTTTTAGGGTTTTAGGTTTAAAGTTTTAGGTTTAGGTTTAAGTTAACTTAGGAGTTTAGGGTTTAGGGTTTTTGGTTTAAATTAGGGTTAGGGTTTATTTAGGTTTAAGGAGTTTAGGGAGGTTAAAGTTTAGTTTAAAGTTTTATATTTAGTTAGTTAGGTTAGGTTTTTAAGTTTAGTTAAGGTTAGTTAGATTTATAAGTTAAGGTTTAAGTTAAGAGTTTTAGTTTAAAGGTGTTTAAGGTTTAAATTTAAGTTTAAGTTTTAGTTTAAGGTTTAGGGTTTAGGTTTAGTTTTTTTAAATTTTAGTTAGTTTAAGGTTTAAGTTTTAGGGTTTAAGTTTAGGTTAGTTTAGAGTTTAAAGGGTTAGTTTATTAGTTTAGATTATTTTTATTTTATTATATTTTTTTTAGGTTAGTTTAGGTTTTATTTTTTATTTTTTTTTGGTTTAGGGTTTAGGTTTTCATTTTAAGTTTATTTTTAGATTTTATTTTTTAGTTTAGGTTTAGGTTTAGATTTATTTTTAGTTTATTTTAGTTTATTTAGTTTAGGGTTTAGGTTCAGTCTATTTTAGGTTTACATTTTGGTTTTATATATTTTAGTTTAGTTTTATCTTATATTATTTATATTTTATTTTAGGTTTAGGTTTTTTTTAGTTTATGGTTTTTTTATTTTAAGGTTTAATTTTTTAGGGTTAGATTTTTATTTTATTTTATTTTATTTTATTTTTGTTTATTTTATTTTTTTATTTTATTTAGTTTTATTTATTTAAGTTTTTATTTTTGATTTATTTTTTTATTAGTTTAGTTTAGGTTTTTTAATTATTTTATTTTATTTTATTTATACTAGTTTATTTTTTATTTTATTTTTTTAGGTTTAGGTTTAGTTTAGTATGGTTTTAATTTATATTATTATTTTATTTTATTAGGTTTTTTATTTTAGTTTAGATTTATTTTTTTTTTTTTTTTTTTAGTTTAGGTTTTTTTAGTTTAGGTTTTATGATTTATGGTTTTTTATCTTAGGTTTAGGTTAGTTTAGGTTTTATTTAGTTTAGGTTTAGATTTAGGGTTTAGGTTTAGGTTTAGGTTTAGATTATAATTTAGGGTTTTATGGGTAGGTTTAGGTTTAGAGTTTTAATATTTAGGGTGGTTAGTTTAGGGTTTTAGGGTTTAAGTTTAAGTTAGGTTAGTTTAGGTTTTAGGGTTTTAGTTTTAGTTTTAGTAGGTTTAGGAGTTTAGGTTTAGGTTTTAGGGTTAGTTAGGGTTTAGTTTAGTTTAAGAGTTTAGAGTTTAGTTTAAGTTTTAGGTTTAAGTTTTAGTTTAGGTTTAAGTTTAAGGTTAGTTGGATTAGAGTTAGGAGGTTAGTTAATTAGGGTTTTTAGTTTAAGGTTTTAGGGTTTAATTTTATTAGGTTAGGTTAGGTTTAGTTAGGTTTAATTTAGATTAAAATTAGTTAGTTTAGTTAAATTAAATTTTAATTAGTTTAGGTTTATAGGTTTTTTTTTATTTGGTTTTTATTTTTTAAATTTTTTTTATTTAGTTATGGTTTAGGGTTAGGGGTTTTAGGTTTAGGGTTTTAGATTTTTTGAGTTTAAGTTGGTTTGTTTAGTTTAGGGTTTTAGTTTAAGGTTTAAGGTTTAGGATTTAGTATTTGGTTGATTTAGGATTTTTTAAAAAAACTAAGTTAGTAGGTTTATTTAGTTTATTAATTTATGTTGTATTTATTTTATATTATTTTATTATTTATTTTTAGGTTTGGGTTTAGGTTTATATTATATTTTTCTAGGTTTAGGTTTTCATTTTAAGTTTATTTTTAGGTTTCCTTTTTTAGTTTAGGTTTAGGTTAATTTTTAGTTTATTTTATTTTATTTAGTTTAGGGTTTAGGTTTAGTTTATTTTAAGTTTACGTTTAGGTGTTATTTATTTTATTTTAGTTTATTTTAGTTTAGTTTTATTTTATTTTATTTATTTTTTATTTTAGGTTTAGGGTTTTCTTATTTTAAGGTTTATCTTTTAGGTTTAGGTTTTTATTTAATTATTATTTTATTTAATTTTAGGTTTATTTTATTTTTATTTTAAGTTTAGTTTTTATATTATTTAAGTATTCTATTCTTAGATTTATTTTATTTTTTATTTTAGTTTTGGTTTTTTTTTATTTTATTTTAGTTTATTTTATTTTATTTTTAGGTTTAGGTTTAAGTTTTAGTTTAAGTTTTAAATTTATTTCATTATTTTATTTTATTAGGTTTAGGTTTAGGTTTTAGGTTTATTTGGGTTTTAGGTATAAGTTTAGTTTTAATGTTTATTTTTATTTTATGGGTTTAGGGTTTAGGTTTAGTTTAGTTTAGTTTAGTTTTAGGTTTAGGGTTTAGTTTAGGGTTTAGGGTTTATTTTAGGTTTAGGTTTAGGTTTAGTGTAGTTGATTTAGGTTTAAGGTTTATTTAGTTTTAATGTTTAGGGTTTTTTAAAATTTATTAGGTTTAGGTTTATTTAATTTTGTAGTTTATTTTTATTTTATTTTAATTTATTTTAGGTTTAGGTTTAGGTTTTAGAGTTTAGGTTTTAGGTTCATTTTAGGTTTATTTTAGATTTTATTTTTTAGTTTAGGTTTAGTTTATTTTTAATTTTATTTTAGTTGGTTTAGGTTTAGTTTAGGTTTTAGGTTTTATATATATTTTAGTTTAGTTTTATTTTATATTATTTAAATTTAAATTTAGTTTAGGTTTATTTTAGTATTTTATTTTAAGGTTTAATTTTTTTAGGGTTAGGTTTTATTTTGTTTTATTTTATTTTATTTTTTAGTTTATTTTATTTTATTTTATTTTAGTTTTATTTTATTTAGGTTTGTTTTCTTATATTTATTTTTTATTTAGTTTAGGTTTTATTTATTTTATTTTATTTTATTTTTTTAGTTTATTGTATTTTATTTTTAGGTTTAGGTTTATGTTTTAGTTTAGATTTTAATTTAATTTAATTATTTTATTTTATCTAGGTTTAGGTTTAGGTTTTTAGGTTTTTTGGGTTTAGGGTATTAGGTTTTGGGTATAAGGTTTAGGGTTTTAGGATTTATGGTTTTATGGTTAGGGTTTAGGGTTAGGGTTTATAGTTTACAGTTTGGGGTTTTATATTTAGGATTTAGGGTTTGGGGTTTTTAGGGTTTAGGGTTTAGGGCTTATGGTTTAGGGTTTAGGGGTAGCTTAGGGTTTAGGGTTAGTTTAGGGTTTAGGGTTTAGGTTTTAGGATTTATGCTTTAGGGTTTAGGGATTTTATTGTTTAATGTTAGTTTAGGGTTTAGGGTATAGAGTTTTAGAGTTTAGGCTTTAGGTTTAATTATTTAGGTTATTGAGTTTAGAGTTTAATATTTTAAGTTTGAGGTTTTATGATTTAGGTTAGAGTTTAGGTTAGTTAGGATTAGGTTTAAAATTTAATTTAGGGTTTAAGTTTTTTTTAGTTTTTAGTTTTAGTTTAAGTTTAGGGTTAAGGTTTAGGGTTTTATGTTTTAGGTTAGATTTAGGTTTAAGATTTAGGTTTAGGTTTAGGTTAGTTTAGTGTTTATACTTTTAGGTTTAGGGTTTTTTAATGTATTTTAGTTTAGGGTTTAGGATTTTAGGTTTTAAGTTTAGGTTTATATTTAGGGTGAGGGTTTAAAATTTAGGGTTTAGTGATTATGGTTTAATGCTTTGGATTTAGGTTAGTTTAGGGTTTAGGTTTAGGTTTAGGAGTTTAAGGTTTAGTTTTAAGGTTTAGATTTAAGGTTGTAGGTTTAGTTAGTTTTAGGTTTAGGAGTTTAGGTTTAAGTTTATAGTTAAGTTTTAAGATTTAGGAGTTAGGGTTAGGTTTAGTTTAGGTTTAGGGTTAGTTAGGTTTAGGTTTAGGGTTAGTTTTATTTTTTGTATTTTTTTATTTTATTTTAGTTAGTTTAGGTTTAGGTTTTTTAGGGATTAGTTAGATTTGGTTTATAGTTTTGGGGTTTATGGTTTAGGGTTTAGGTTTAGGTTTAGGGTTCTGTTCAATGTTTAGAGATTTTTAAAAAAAAGGTTTGGTTTATTTGAATTATTAGGTTTATTTTTTATTTATTTTATTTATTTGATTATTTATTTTTAGGTTTAGGTTTAGGTTTATATTTTATTTTTCTAGGTTTTAGTTTTAGGTTTTCATTTTAAGTTTATTTTTAGGTTTTATTTTTTAGTTTATGTTTATGTTAATTTTTAGTTTATTTTATTTTATTTAGTTTAGGGTTTAGGTTTAGTTTATTTTAGGATTACATTTAAGTTTTATTTATTTTAGTTTAGTTTATTTTAGTTTAGTTTTATTTTATTTTGTTTTTTTTTTATATTAGGTTTTGAGTTTTTTTATTTTAAGGTTTATCTTTTAGGTTTATGTTTTTATTTAATTTTTATTTTATTTTAGATTTATTTTATTTTTATTTTAAGTTTAGTTTTTATTTTATTTAGGTTTTATATTCTTAGATTTATTTTGTTTTTGAGTTTAGTTTAGGTTTTTATTTATTTTATTTTAGTTTATTTCTAATACTTTATTTTATTTTATTTTAAGGTTTAGGTTTAAGTTTTAGTTAAGGTTTCAATTTTATTTCATTATGTTTTTTTATCTAGGTTTAGGTTTTATTTAGTGTAGGTTTAGGTTTTTATGTTTTTAGGGTTTAAGGATTTGGGTTTGGGTAAAAAATTTTGGGTTTTAGTGTTTATGGTGTTATGGTTTAGGGTTTAGGGTTAAGGTTTAGGGTTTAGGGTTTAGGGTTTAGGGTTTAGGATTTAGGGTTTAGTTTTAGGGTTTAGGGTTTAAGGTTTAAGGTTATCTTAGGGTTTAGGGTTAGCTTTCTTTAGGCTTTAGTTAAGGATTTTAGGGTTTAGGGTTTAGGTTTAGTTTAGGTTTGTGTTTAGGGTTTTAAGTTTAGATTTTGGGTTTATAGTTTGAGTTAGGTTAGTTTAGGTTTAGGGTTTAATATTTAAGTTTAGTTTAGGTTTAGGGTTTTAGTGTTTAGGTTTAGGGTTTAGGGTTAACAGTTTAAGTTAGTTTAGGTTGAGGTATAAGGTTAGTTTGGTTTTAACAATTTTAGATTTTATTTAGGTTTTATAGTTAGGTTCTTTTTAGGATTTAGGTTTAAGGTTTAAGGTTAGTTTAGTTTAGCTTTAGGGTTTAGGTTTTTTTTGTTTAGAGTTAGGTTTAGGGTTATTAGGGTTTATAGTTTAGGGTTTTTGATTAGTTAGGATTTAGGGTTTAGTTTAGGGTTTAGGGTTTAGGGTTTAGGTTTAAGGTTTTAGGTTTAGGTTTTGGGTTTAAGGTTTAGGGTTTAGGGTTTTA
Source organism: Cymbidium sinense (assembly GCA_021442155.1). Taxonomy (NCBI): domain Eukaryota; kingdom Viridiplantae; phylum Streptophyta; class Magnoliopsida; order Asparagales; family Orchidaceae; genus Cymbidium; species Cymbidium sinense. The sequence continues at coordinate 170,943,560 of CM038214.1, forward strand.
GGGTTCAGGGTTTTAGGGTTTAGGGTTTTAGGTTTAGGGTAATAGGTTTATGGTTTAAGGTTTAGAGTTAGTTTTAGGGTTTAAGGTTTAGGGTTTAGGGTTTAAGATTTAGTGTTTTAGGGTTTAGGGTTTTGGGTTTAGGGTTGTAGGTTTAGGGTTTAAGGTTAGTTTTAAGGTTTAGGGTTAGGGTTCTTTTTATTTTATTTTTTATTTTTTAATTTAATTTTTTTATTTAGGGTTTAGAGTTTAGGGTTTAGGGTTTAGAGTTTAGGATTTAGGGCTTAGGGTTTACGGTTTAGTGTTTATAGTTTTTTTAAAAAAAAATTAAGTAAACCGGTAAGTTTAGGTTTAAGTAGTTTTTTAATTTATTTTTATTTAATTTACTTTATTTTATTTTTTATTTTTATTTATTTTGGTTTATTTATTTTAGGATTATTTATTTAGTTTGGGTTTTTATTTTAGTTTATTTTTTAAGTTTAAATTTCGGTTTCTATTTATTTTTTAGTTTAGTTTTATTTTTATTATATTTTTTAGGTTTAGGTTTTTTTATTTTATTTTTAGGTTTATATTTCGGTTTTTTTTTTTGTTTATGTTTTTGGTTTTTATTTTAGGTTTACTTTTAGGTTTTATTTTTTATTTTAGGTTTAGGTTTATTTTTAGTTTAGTTTATTTTATTTAGTTTAGGTTTACATTTAGATTTAGTTTATTTTAGGTTTAGGTTTAAGTTTTATTTAATTTAGTTTAGTTTATTTTAGTGTAGGTTTAGGTTTATTTTATTTTTATTAATGGTTTAGTTTTTTTTTTAGTTTTGGGTTTAGGTTTTTTTTTTAGTTTAGGGTTTAAGGCTTTAGATTTTTTTTAACAGAGAACAAATTAAGATTCAAAATTTTTTTTCTTTTGATTTCATCAACCAAGTAACACACCATGTTTTCTACACAAGTGATGACATAGATCAAAAAAAATAAAGAAAATCAAAAACCTAGATAACTAGAACTGTCTCTTGTAAAGACATAGTTCCATAAGCTTCAGTCAATTGGCGTTCTTTAGTTTCTCTCTGGTTCCCATCAAAGCCACCTAGCCTCGTTGCGGGATCAACCATCATATCCCCCTTATGTCACTCACCACCACGGTTTTAACCTCCGCTCCTCCCACCTCCATAACCATCTTGCTCAGACCACCTCCATATCCACATGTTTTCTAAGACACAAGTGATGACATAGATCAAAAATGAGCACGCATAAAGAAAATCAAAAACCCTAGATAACTAGAACTGTCTCTGTTGTAAAGACATAGTTCCATAAGCAGCAGATCGAATTGGCCGTTCTTTAGTTTCTCCAGTTCCCATCAAACCACCCTAGCCTCTCGACTAGCGGGATCAACCATCATATCCCCATTATGTCACTCCGCCACCACCACGGTTTTAACCTCCTTCGCTCCTCCCACCTCCATAACCATCACTGCTCCGACCACCACCTCCATATCCACCAGCACCTCCAAGTCCCCCACAACCATTGTGATAATGGCCGCCTCCGCCTTCACCTCCACCTCTAGATCTAGATTGAGCACGGTTGGGTGATGTTCACATCAGGTTACGCCAATTCTTGATTTTGGTTTATGTTTAGGTTTTTTAGGTTTTAGTGTTTAGATTTATTTTTTAATTTATTTAGTTACTTTAGGTTTAGGTTTAGGGTTTGGGGTTTAGGGTTTAGAGCTTAGGGTTAGGATTTAGGGTTTAGGGTTTAGGGTTTAGGGTTTTAGGGATTATGCTTTTATTTTTCAGGGTTTAGGTTATGGTTTAGGGTTTAGGGTTGTAGGTTTATGATTGTAGGTTAAGGGTAATAGGTTTAAAGTTTAGGATTTAAAGTTTAAGTTTTTTTTTTAAATTAAGTAAACTAGCAAGTTTAGATTTATTTAATATATTTAGTTTATTTTCTATTTATTTTGGTTTAGTTTATCTTTTATTTTTATTTAGGTTTATTGTTTAATTTTATTTAGTTAATTTTATTTATTTTAGGTTTATTAATTTTAGTTTAAGTTTTCTATTTTAATTTATTTTTTAGGTTTAGGTTTAGGTTTAGGTTTAGGTTTATTTTTTAGTTGAGTTTTATTTTTATTTTAGTTTTTAGGTTTAGGTTTTATTTTTTAATTTTAGGTTTAGGGTTATGTTTTAATTTTATTTTTTTAGGTTCAAGTTTTATGTTTTTATTTTAGTTTTACTTTTACGTTATATTTTTCAATTTATGTTTAGGTTTAATTTTAGTTTTTTTATTTTATTTAGTTTAGGTTTAATTAAATTTAAGTTTAGGTTTAGGTTTTATTTATTTTAGTTTAGTTTAGGATTAGGTTTATTATATTTTTATTTTAGGTTTAGGTTTTTTCTTAGTTTAAGGTTTAGGCTTTATTTTTTATTTATTTTTAAGTTTTATTTTTATTTTTTTTAGGTTTTGGTTTATATTAGTATTTATTTATTTTATTTTAGGTTTATTTTATTTTTATTTATTTTATGTTTAGTTTTTTATTTTATTTAGGTTTTTATTCACAAGATTATTTTATCTTTTAATTTAATTTAGGATTTCATTTATTTTATTTTCATTTATTATTATTTTATTTTATTTTATTTTGAGGTTTATGTTTAGGTTCTAGTTTAGGTTTTTTATTATATTTTATTTATTTATTTTATTTAGGTTTATCTTATCTATTTATTTTATCTTAAAGTTTTATTTAGTTTAGGCTTATGTTTTTAGATTTTTAGGGTTTATGGTTTAAGGTTTAGGGTTTAAGGCTTAGGAGTTTCTGATTTTAGGGTTTAGGGTTTCTGATTTAGGGTTTTAGGTTTAGGGCTTATAGTTTTAGAGTTTAGTTTTTAAACTTTAAGTTTAGGTTTTAGGGTTTAGGTTTTGATTTTAGGGTTTTGGGTTTTAGGGTTTTAGGTTAAAGTTTAAGTTTAAGGTTTTAGGGTTTAGGGTTTATAGTTTAGGCTTTAGGTTGGGTTAGAGTTTAGTTTATGTCTGATTAAGGTTTAAGGTTTAGACTTAGGGTTTAGGTTATTAGGTTTAGGAGTTTTAGTTTAGTAATTTGAGTTTAAATTTAGGGTTTTAGGTTTAAGTTTTAAGGTTTTTTGGTTTAGGTGGTTTAGGTAAGTTAGGGTTTAGGAGTTTAGGGTTTTAGTGTTTAGGTTTAGGGTTAGTTTAGAGTTTAGGGTTTAAGGTTTAGGGTTTAGGAGGTTTAGAGTTTAGGTTTATGGTTTATGGTTAATGTTTAGAGTTAGGTTGTTGGTTTTAGGGTTTCTAGTTTTAGGGTTTAGGGTTGGTTGTTAGTTTAGGATTCTAGGTTTAGGGTTTTAAAGTTTAGATGATTTTGATCTAGAGTTTTAGAGTTTGAGTTTAGATTTAGTGTTTAAGGTTTAGTTTATTTTAATTGTTCATGGATTTTAGTTTATTTAGTTATTTTATTTTTTTTTATTTATTTTCAATTAGCTTTATTTTTTATTTATATTATTTTTTATTTATTTTAGGTTTGTTTATTTTAGTTTAGGTTTTTTATTATAGTTTATTTTTTTAATTTTAGGTTTAGGTTTATGCTTATTTTTTAGTTTTGTTTAATTTTTATTTTATTTTTTTAAGTTTCGGTTTTATTTTTAATTTTTATGTTTAGGTTTAGGTTTTTATTTTATTTTTTTAGGTTTAGGTTTTAGGTTTTTATTTTAGGTTTATTTTTAGGTTTTATTTTTTAGTTTAAGTTTAGGTTTATTTTTAGTTTATTTTATTTTATTTATTTAGGGTTTCAATTTTATTTATTTTAGGGTTTAGGTTTAGGGTTTAAGGTTTAGGGTTTAGGGTTTTATTTTTTAGGGTATTAGGGTTTATGGTTAGTGTATAGGATTTAGCACTTAGAGTTTAGGGTTTAGGATTTAGGATTAAGGGTTTAGGGTTAGTTTTAGGGTCTAGGGTTTAGGGGTTAAGGTTTAGGTTTAAGGTTTAGGGTTTAGGGTTTGGGTTTAGAGTTTTTTTTTTTAAATTAAATGAACCAGTCGATTTATGTTTAGTTAGTTTATTTAGTTTATTTTTTATTTATTGTAGTTTATTTTATTTTTTTATTTATGTTTATTTTTTTTATTTTGTTTAGTATATTTATTTTAGGTTAATTTATTTTAGTCTAGGTTTTTTATTGTAGTTTATTTTTTTGGTTTAAGTTTATGTTTATTTTTTAGATTAGTTTTATTTTTATTTTATTCTTTAGGTTTATTTTTTATTTTTTATTTTAAAGTTTAGGTTTAGGTTTTATTTTATTTTCTTAGGTTTAGCTTTTAGGTTTTTATTTTAGGGTTTTAATTTTTAGTTTAGGTTTATTTTTAGTTTAATTTATTTTATTTAGTTTAGGTTTAGGTTTAGTTTATTTTAGGTTTAAGTTTTGGTTTTATTTATTTTCATTTAGTTTATTTTAGTTTAGGTTTAGGTTTATTTTATTTTGTTTATTTTAAGTTTAGGTTTATTTTTTTTAGTTTAGGGTTTAGGTTCTTTTTATTTATTTTAAGTTTTTATTTTTAAGTTTATTTTATAGGCTTAGGTTTTTATTTAGTTTTTATTTATTTTATTTTAGGTTTATTTTAATTTTATTTTATATTTGGGTTCTATTTTATTTAGGTTTTTTTTTATTTGGTTTATTCTTCTAGTTTAGTTACATTTTATTAATTTTATTTTAGTTTAGTTTTATTTTTAGGTTTAAGTTTAGGTCTTAGTTTAGGTTTTTATTTTATTTAGGTTTAGGTTTTATTTATTTATTTAATTTTTTTGTTTTAATTACTTTAGGTATAGGTTTAGGTTTTTAGGTTTTTAGGGTTTAGGGTTTAGGGTTTAGGGTTTAGGTTTTAGGGTTAGGGTTTATGGTTTAGGGTTTAAGGTTTAGGGTTTAGGGTTTTTGTGTTTAGGGTTTAGAATTTGGTTTAGGGTTAAGTTTAAATTTAGGTTAAAGTTTATTAGTTAGGTTTTAGGGTTAGAGTTTAGTTAGTTTAGGGTTTTAAAATTTATTGTTTAGGATTTAGTTTTTAGGGTTGAGTTTAGGGTTTAGGATTTAGGTTTTAGGGTTTAGGTAAGTTTATATTTAGTATTTATTTGGGGTTTTAGTTTAGGGTTTTTTAGTTTAGGGTTTAGTTTAGTTAGGTTTTAGGTTTAAGGTTTAAGTTTATGTTTTAGATTAAGTAAATTGATAGGTTTTTTTATTTAGTATATTTAGTTTATTTATTATTTATTTAGTTTATTTTATTTTATTTTTAGTTTATTTAGTTTAGTTTATTTATTTTAGGTTTATTTATTTTAGTTTAGGTTTTATTTTTGGTTTATTTTTTTAGGTTTAGGTTTAGGTTTAGGTTTAGGTATTTTTTTTAGTTGAGTTTTATTTTATTTATTTTTTGGTTAAGTTTTTTATTTTTTAAGGTTTAGGTTTTGGGTTTTATTTTATATTTTAGGTTTAGGTTTTAGGTTTTTATTTTAAGTATATTTTTAGGTTTTATTTTTAGTTAATGTTTAGGTTTATTTTTAGTTTATTTTATTTTATTTTGTTTAGGTTTTGGGTTTAGGTTTAGTTTATTTTAGGTTTAGGTTTTATTTATTTTAATTTATGTTTAGGTTTACTTTATTTTGATTATTTTTTAGGTTAATGTGTCTTTAGTTTAAGGTTTAGGTTTTATTTATTATTTATTTTTATGTTTATTTTTTAGGTTAAGGTTTTTATTTAAATTTTATTTTATTTTATTTTAGGTTTATTTTTTTATTTTACTTTTAATTTTTATTTTATTTATGTTTTTTATTCTTAGGTTTAAGTTTAGGCTTTTATTTTATTTATGTTTAGGCTTTATTCATTTATTTTATTTTTAGGTTTTATTTAGTTTAGGTTTTTAGGTTTTTATGGTTTAGGGTTTAGGGTTTAGGTTTTAAAGTTTAGGGTTTAGGGTTTTAAGGTTTAGGGTTTTAGGGTTTAGGGTTTAGGGTTAGGGTTTAAGGTTTTGGGTTTAGGGTTTATTGTTTAGACTTTTAGGTTTAGGGTTTTAGGGTTTAAGGTTTAGGGTTTCTTTTAACTAAAAGGATTAAGGGTTTAGTTAGTTAGTTTAGTTTAGTTATTAGGTTTAGTTTTTGTTTATTTAGGGTTTAAGTTTATTAGCTTAGTTTATTATTGTTATTATTATTATTATTATTATTATTTTTATTATTTTTATTATTATTATTATTGTTATCTTAGTTATTAGTTTTTATTTTGGGGTTTATTTGGTTTTAGGTTTAGTGTTTATTTGAGTTTATTTGGGTTATTATGGTTTAGCGTGTTTTAGTTTAGTTTTAGTTTTTGCTTTTTATTTACTTTTAGTTTTGGTAGTTAGGTTTTTAGTTTAGTTATTGTTTAGTTATTAATTTTGGGTTTATTTTTAGTTTTGGGTTTTATTAGTTATTAATTTATTATTTATTATTAGTTTAGTTAGTTTTTTTTAGGTTTTTGGGGTTCAATTTTAGTTTAATTTATTAATTTAGGGGTTTTAGGTTTCTAGTTTCGTTTAGTTTTAGTTTTTAATTTAGTTATTATTGGGTTTATTGGTTTGGTTTTTTTAGTTTAGGGTTTAGTTTTATTATTTTTTAGTTTATTATTACTATTATTATTAATTTTAGTTAGTTTTTATTAGTTTATTATTATTATTATTATTATTATAATTCTTTTGTAAGTTAGTTTAGTTTATTTATTAGGGTTTTATGGTTTTAGTTAGTTTATTAGGTTTTAGTTATTTTTATTAGTTTTAGTTTTTAGGTTTATTATTAATTTTATTATCATTTATTTAGTTAGTTTTATTAGTTTTAGTTAGTTTTTATTATTAATTCTTAGTTTATTATTATTATTATTATATTATTATTAGTTTAGTTTGGTTTTATTTTATTAAGTTTGGGTTTAGGGTTTAGGCTTCAGGGTTTCGGGTTTTTAGGATTTAGGTTTAGGGTTAGTTTAGGATTTAAAGTTTAGGGTTTTAGGGTTTAGGGTTTAGGGTTTAGATTTAGGGTTTAAGGTTTAGGGACTAGGGTTTAGGGTTGTAGGTTTAGGGTTTAGGGTTTTTTTTTCTTTTTTTGAAGGTTTAGGGTTTAGGGTTTAGGATTTAGTGTTTAGGGTTTAGGGTTTAGGGCTTTTTATTTAAATTAGGGATTACATATTAGTTTTGCAACCAAAGGCAGCAGCTTTAGGTTGGCTAACTATAGCCCACGACGAGTAGACTATCGATTTGGATTTTTAAATTTGAGATAGGACAAATCCAATATAGTCCCTTCTCAGTGGGTTCATCACACACCGACATGGTCCATAAAAAAATCTATCAAATTTGACTGAGCTCACATCCCCAGTAGATATGCCCTCAATTCAAAATCAAACTAAACCAAACAAACCATATCAAATCACATGAAATTAAGATAAAATTAACCTTAAAAAAAAAAGATAAAATTAACCCTAACAACTTTAAGTTGACATAAGTCCCCGGTGACATTCACTCAATAGTCACCCTAGGTCAGGTTCGATTTGTTGTGCATCCAACAGCTCACCCCAATGGTTGTTCCACGCTTTGGAAGATGTAAGTCTGCTACGCCTTCTTCCAAGTGCTTTGGCACAGAAATCCAAGTTGGCTAGCTCACCCTAGGTAGACTCTTTGGATTTGCAAACGAGATAGGTCAAAAGCCCTTCTAGGTGGGTCCATTGCACCAGTCCCCTACTTAGAATAAATCAAACCCAATCGATTTTCCCTTAGTTAAATTACACCCTTCTTTTAGTATAGCCTAAATCATATATAAACAAGTCAAAACAAATTAAATTCAAAACCAACCTCCTAATGGAGCCAAATTAAACCAACTCCCCCAAAAGAGTCTAAATCAAAGAAATCCAACCAAACTTTTATTCCCAGCGGATACATCCACAAATAAATCTATGAAATCAAACTCAAATCCTAATCACTAGATAGCGATCCTGCCTCCTAGTGGAAGGTTCATATACGATCCCCGGACTCGAGCCCATATCTCTATATATGCCTCTACATCAATTAAAACAAAATAAATTAAAATCAATTTGATCATAATCCCTAGTGGATTATAGATTTTATCCCAATGTATCTTCTTTCCATAAATGATATAATCAAATCCAATTCAAACCTTATCCCCAACATATTTTCTTCTTACATGCCCTCAAATGACCCTCACATGTCATGTCCAATGCATGTGTGTTCTCTAGTGGATTTGCCTCCATGTCCTTGACATGGAATTCTCATCAAATCTTATTTCTTCTCTTATGCACCTTTAATACTTCAACCAAAAGCTAGCGTGTATTCATTCAAATTACATCATCTTAACATTGTAATCAACATTTTATGATTTGTGATCACTGCTAACTAACTATTCAATATCATGATAAACATATTATAGTGTGAATTAGCACACTATATTATATTATAATATATGATGTCATTTTATAATTTTCTATATAATATATTGTCTAACATAAAGCTCATTAAAATCATTTAAAGGAAAAAAAATTTCTCAAAAATGAAATATGTTAATTTTGATGTAAAATTGTTGTTTTTTTCTAGAAATGGTACAAAATAGCATAATTTTTGGTGTTGCTTCTTGTGTGCCATGATAATTTGGCCAAATTCTTAGATCTCAACCTTCAAATTAACATTTTGTGAGTTTTGACCCAATGCATTATAACTAAAGTAAAACATACTAAAATGTACAATAACATTTAGTAACACACCACAAAATTCATATATGTAAAGTTATATTGTTATGTACATTATATTTTAATATGCTTTCATATAATATATTATATTACATTACACCTTAAATGAATAACTTTAAGCAAAAAATTTATAAAATTTGGTTGAAAAATGAACATTTATTTTTGTAAAATTCAATCTTTGATTAAATGACATAGCACACCCCATTGATGTTTCCTAAAGCTTACCTTAAATTTGGCCAAATCCCATCATCTCGACCTATAAATCAATTTTTATAAATTATACTTGTACAAACTCTTCTCATCATAAGAAAGTAAAATAAGCAAAAGCAACAATACTAATACACAATATTAATAATGATGCTACACTATGTATAATCCTATTATAATACACTACAACATATTATATTATATTGCATATCTAAAAAAAAGGGATTGATTAAGATAAAAAAATCATAAAATTAGTCTAAAAAATAAAAAAAATTATATATTTTAGTTGTATCACTTACATATTTTTAATTTGGATAATATATTATGATGACATGCTCTACCTACTATGAATTTGGCCAAATTCCACCATTTTAAATTCTAAACCAACATTTTTATAAATAATGCTTGTGTAGGCTTGATTGTATGATTGTAAAATACTAAAATAATTTAAAATGCGTAAAATAATATATTATGATATATGATGTTATACTATGCAACAACATATAATATTTATTTTTGAACATAAAATCTTACTTTTAAGACTACAAGTGGCGTACCACACCTTTGGTACTACAACCTAATTCCCATTTCAAATTTAATAAATTTTATTGTCTACTTTTTTAAATCTATATTTTTATGATTTATATTAATATAGACTATAAGGCATAATACCATAATTTACTAAAACATTTCAAAACATTTTTTAACATCCAAAAACACATCACTACATGTTCAAGCATATGATGCTGCTACATATACTATAATATATGGTATTATAATGTTATTTAGGGTTAGGGTTTGGGGTATTCAAATATTTAATAGTTAAGGGAAAGTATCTTGAAGACATTTTCTTTAGCTACCATAACTATGTTAGGATTTTATCATTCTTTATATCTACTAATAATGACATCTTTATTCAAGGTTTGGGGTTGAGGGTTTAGGGTTAGGGTTTAGGGTTAGTTTAGAGTTTAGGGTTTAGGGTTAGTTTAGGGTCTAGGGTTTAGGGTTTAGGGTTTTAAGTTTAGGGTTTAGGGTTTAGGGTTGTAGGGTTTAGGTTTAGGGTTTATGGTTTTGAGGTTTATGGTTTTAGGGTTTAGTTTAGGGATTTTTTATGGTTTTGATTTAGGGTTTTATAGGGTTTAGGGTTTAGGTTTAGGTTTTAGGTTTAGGGTTTAAGTTTTAATTTAGGGTTTATTTGTAAAAGAACAAATTTAGATTCAACATTTCTTCTTTTTGATTTCATAAACTAAGAATCACCCCAAGTTTTCTAGGACACAAGCGACGACATAGATAAAGAATGAGCACCCATAGAGCAAATTAAAAACCATTGATAAATAGAATAGTCTCTTCTGTAAAGACACAGTTCCATAAGTAGTAGATCAGATCGACCATTCTTCAGTTTCTCAGCTCCCATCAGACCACCCCCACCTCTTTAGTAGCGGGATTCGCCATCATATCCCCGATCTCTCCCTCCGCCACCACCACGACTATAACCTCTATCGCTGCTCCCTCCACCATAACTATCACCTTTTCCTTTGCCTCCATCAGTTGGGCTTTTAGTTGGTCATGTTTCAAGTCTTAGGGTTAGGGTTTAGGGTTAGTTTAGGGTTTACGGTTTTTTTGGGTTTAGGGTTTAGGGTTTAGGGTTTAGGGTTTTAGGGTTTAGGGTTTTAGGGTTTAGGATTTAGGGTTTAGGGTTTAGGGTTTAGGGTTTAGGTTTAGGGTTTAGGGTTTAGGGTTTAAGTTTATGGTTTAGGGTTTAGGGTTTAGGTTTAGGATTTAGGGTTTAGGGTTTTTTTTAAGTAAATCGATAGATTTAAGTTTATTTATTTTATTTTTTATTTATTTGAGTTTATATTATGTTTTATTTTTATTTAAGTTTTATTTTTATTTTTATTTAGTTTAGTTTATTTATTTTAGGTTTTTTAATTTTAGTTTAGGTTTTCTATTTTAGTTTATTTTTTAGGTTTAGGTTTATTTTTTAGTTGAGGGTTTATTTTTTAAGTTTAGGTTTAGGATTTTATTTTATTTTTTTAAGTTTATGTTTTAGGTTTTTATTTTAGGTTTATTTTTAGGTTTTATTTTTTATTTTATGTTTAGATTTATTTTTAGTTTATTTTATTTTATTCAATTTTGGTTTAAGTTTAGGATTAATTTAGTTTAGGTTTAGGTTTAGGTTTTTATATATTTTAGTTTAGTTTATTTTAGTTTAGGTTTAGGCTTATTTTATTTTATTTCTTTTATTTTAATTTAATTTAGGTTTTTTTTAGTTTAGGGTTTAGATTTTATTTTTATTTATTTTTTAGGTTTTATTTTTAAGTTTATTTTTTAGGTTTAGATTTTAATTAGTTTTATTTTATTTTATTATTTTTATTTATTTTAGGTTTAGTTTTATTTTAGGTTTTTTTTTTAGTTTAGTTTAGGTTTTAATTTATTTTATTTTACTTTATTTTTTTATTTTTATTTTTATTTTCTTTTTAGCTTTTGGTTTAGGTTTAGGTTTTACTTTATGGTTAATTTTATTTTATTTTGGTTTAGGTTTATTTATTTATTTTTAGGTTTTATTTAGTTTTAGGTTTTTTGCTTTTTAGGGTTTAGGGTTTAAGGTTAGTTTAGGGTTTAGGGTTTATGGTTTAGGGTTTAGGGTTTGGTGTTTAGGGTTTATGGTTTAGGGTTTAGGTTTTAGGTTTAGGGTTTAGGGTTTATGGTTTTTTTTAATAGAGAACAAATTCAGATTCAACATTTCTTCTTTTCAATTTCATCAACCAAGTAGCACCCCAAGTTTCTAAGACACAAGTGATGACATAGATAAAAAATGAGGGCCCATAGAGCAAATCAATAACCGTAGATAAGTAAAATCGTCTCTATTATAAAGACATTTCATAAATAGCGGTCGGATTGATGGTTCTTGATTTCTCCAATTCCCATCGAACCACCCTCTCTCGGTGGGATTAGCCATCACATTTCGATCTCTCCTCACCACCACCGATTGTAACCTGTCATCACTCTTCCTCCTCATAACCACCCCTTTTCTTTTTCATATCTTAGATCCCCACCAACTACCACCTCTGCCTTCGCCTCCACCACCAAATCTACACAAAGTCTAGTTGACGGTGATGTTCCTTCCATCAACGTCTTGCCCATTCTTAGGGTTTAATGTTAGTTTAGTGTTTATGGTTTAGGGTTAGCTTAGTGTTTAGGGTTTGGGGTCTAGGGTTTAGGATTGTAGGTTTTAGGGTTTACGATTTAGGGTTTAATGTTTAGGATTTTAAGGTTTAGGGTTTAGGGTTTAGGGTTTAGGGTTTAGGGTTTTAGGGTTTTAGGGTTGAAGGTTTAGGGTTAGGATTTAGGGTTTAGGGTTTAGGGTTTAGGGTTTAGTGTTTAGGATGTAGGGTTTTTTCTTAAAATTAAGTAAGTCGATAGGTTTAGGTTTATTTATTTATTTATTTAAGTTTATTTTATTTTTTGTTTTTATTTAAGTTTATTTTTTATTTTTATTTCATTTAGTTTGTTTTATTTATTTATTTATTTTCCTTTATGTTTTGATTTTAGTTTATTTTTTAGGTTTAGCTTTGTTTTTCAGTTGAGTTTTATTTGTGTTTTACTTTGTATGTTTAGGTTTTATTTTTTTATTTTTAGGTTTAGGTTCAGGTTTTTATTTTATTTTTTAGGTTTAGGTTTTAGGTTTTTATTTTAGGTTTATTTTTAGGCTTTATTTTTTAGTTTAGGTTTAGTTTTACTTTTAGTTTATTTTATTTTATTTAGTTTAGGTTTAGGTTTAGGTTTAGTTTATTTTAGGTTTAGGATAAGGATTTATTTATTTTTAGTTTAGGTTTAAGTTTATTTTATTTTTATTTTTGGTTTTTTTTCTAATTTAGGGTTTAAGTTTTATTTTTTATTTATTTTTTGGTTTATTGTTTGGCTTATTTTTTAGGTTTAGGTTTTTATTTAGTTTTTATTTTATTTTTTAGGCTTAATTTATTTTTATTTTAGGTTTCATTTTTATTTTATTTTGACTTTAATTTTTTTAGTTTATTTTAGGTTTTTATTTATTTTATTTTAGTTTAGTTTTTATTTTTTATTTATAAATTCCTTTTAGGTTTAGGCTTAGGTTTATGTTTAGGTTTTAGTTTATGTTTTTATTTTATTTTATTTTATTATTTTAATTTAGTTTAGGTTTTTTTAGTTATTTTATTTTTTGGTTTTATTTAGTTTAGGTTTAGTTTTAAACTTTTTAGTGTTTAGGGTTTAAAGTTTAGGGCTTAGGGTTGAAGTTTTACTTTAGGGTTTAGGGTTTGGGGTTTATGGTTTAGGATTAAGAATTTTATGTTTCTTTTCGATTTCATGAACTAAGTAGCACCCCAAGTTTTCTAAGATGCAAGCGACGACATAGATAAAAAATGAGCCCCCACAGAGCTAATCAAAAACCCTAGATAAGTAGAACCTTCTCTATTGTATGGACACAGTTCCATCAGCAACAAATAGGATCGACCGTTGTTTAATTTCTCCAGTTCCCATCAAAACTACCCCCGCCTCTAGAGTAATGGGATTCGCCAATATATCCTCAATCTCTTCCTCTACCACCACCACAGCTGTAACCTCTATTTTTCCTCCTGCCTCCATAACCACCACAGCTCTGACCACTACGTTCATATCCAGCAACACTTCTAGATCCACCACTTCGATAGCGCCACCTCCTTCCTCCCCATGCCGATCTAGATTGAGCCTAGTTGACGGTGACATTCCTAGCGTGAAGGTTCTGCCCATTCTTAGGGTTTAGGGTTTATGGTTAGTTTAAGCATTTAGCATTTAGGGTTAGTTTAGGGTTTAAGGTTGAAAGTTTTAGTGTTTTGGGTTTAGGGTTTAGGGCTTAGGGTTTAGGGTTTATGGTTTAAGGTTTTAAGGTTTAAGGTTTAGGGTTTAGGGTTTTAGGGTTTATGGTTTAGCGTTTAAGGTTTAGGGTTTAGGGTTTAGGGTTTAGGGGTTTAGGGTTTAGGGTTTAGGGTTTAGGGTTTAGGGTTTAGGGTTATAGGTTTAGGGTTTTGGGTTTTGGGTTTAAGATTTAGGGTTTAGGTTTTTTTAAAAAAATTAAGTAAATCAGTAGGTTTAGGTTTATTTAGTTTAACTTTTATTTACTTGAGTTTATATTATGTTTGTATTTTTATTTAAGTTTGCTTTTTATTTTTATTTATTTTAGTTTTTTTATTACATGTTTATTTATATTAGTTTAGGTTTTTTATTTTAGTTTACATTTTTAGGATCAAGTTTATTTTTTAGTTGAGTTTTATTTTTTTTCTTTAGGTTTAGGTTTTTTTTTATTTTTAGGTTTAGGTTTAGGGTTTTATCTTATTTATTTAAGTTTAGGTTTTAAGTTTTTATTTTAGGTTTATTTTTAGGTTTGACTTTTAGTTTTGGTTTAGGCTTATTTTTAGTTTTTATTTTATTTTATTTAGTTTAGGTTTAGGTTTAGGTTTAGGATTTATTTATTTTAGTTTAGTTTAATTTAATGTAGGTTTAGGTTTATTTTATTTTGTTTATTTTATATTTATTTTGGGTTTAGTTTTTTTTTTAGTTTAGGGTTTAAGTTTTATTTTTAGTTTTTGTTTTTTATGTTTAGGTTTTTAATTAGATTTTATTTTATTTTATTTTAGGTTTATTTTATTTTTATTTTAGATTTAGTTTTACTTTATTTAGGTTTTTTATTTTTTAGTTTAGTTTAGTTTTTTATTTATTTTGTTTTAGTTTAATTTTTATTTTTTATTTTATTTTTTTAGGTTTAAGTTTAGGTTTAGGTTTATGTTTTAGTTAATATTTTAATTTTGTTTTATTTTTTATTTTATTTTGGTTTAGGTTTTTTATTTATTTTATTTTTTGTTTTTATTTAGTTTATTTTTAGGTTTTTACCTTTTTAAGGTTTAGGGTTTAGGGTTTAGGGTGTAGGTTTTAGGGTTTAGGGTTTAGGGTTAGGGTTTAATGTTTTTTTTAATTTTAATAAGGAACAAATTCAAATTCAACATTTCTTCTTTTTGATTTCATGAACCAATTATCACCCTATGTTTTCTAAGACACAGGTGATGACATTGATAAAAAATGAGCATATATAGAGCAAATCAAAACCCTAGATAAGTGGAACCTTCTCTACTATAAGACACAATTCCATAAGGAGTAGATTGGATTGGCCATTCTTCAGTTCCCAACCACTCTCAGTAGTAGGATCCACCATTATATGATCTCTCCCTCCATCACTATGATTGTAACCTTAGTTGCACCTCCGACCTCAATTACCACCCTTTGCTGACCACACACCTCCATAGCTTGACACTTCTAGATCCCCCAACACCACTATGATAACTGTCGTCTCCACCTTCGCCTCCACTTCCAGATCTAGACTGAGCCAAGTTGATGTTAATGTTCCTGTTGTTAAGTTCCTGCCCATTCTTAGGGTTTAGGGTTAGTTTAGGGTTTCCAGTTTAGGGTTAGTTTAGCTTTATGGTATAGGGTTAGTTTTGGGTTTAGTGTTTAGGGTTTAGGGTTGTAGGTTTTATGTTTTAGGGTTTAGGGTTTAGGGTTTGGGGTTTACGATTTATAATTTTAGGGTTTAGGGTTTAGGGTTTAGGGTTTAGGGTTTTAGGGTTTTAGGGTTTTGGGTTTTGGGTTTAGGGTTTAGGGTTTAGGGTTTATGGTATAGGATTTAGGGTTTAGATTTATTTTTTATTTATTTGAGTTTATTTTATTTTTTATTTTTATTTAGGTTTATTTTTTATTTAGTTTAGTTTATTTATTTTAGGTTTATTTATTTTAGTTTTGGTTTAATATTTTAGTTTATTTTTTAGGTTCAAGTATAGGTTTAGGTTTATTTTTAGTTGAGTTTTATTTTTATTTTATTTTTTAAGTTTAGGTTTTACTTTTTATTTTTATGTTTAGGTTTAGGTTTTTATTTTATTTTTTTAGGTTTAGGTTTTAGGTTTTTATTTTTAATCTATTTTTAGGATCTATTTTTTATTTTACTTTATTTTATTTAGTTAAGGTTTAGGTTTAGTTCATTTTAGGTTTAAGATTAGGTTTTATTTATTTTAGTTTAGTTTATTTCAGTTTAGGTTTAGGTTTATTTTATTTTATTTTTATTTTAGGTTTATGTTTTTTTAGGTTTGGGTTTATGTTTTATTTTTTATTTATTTTTAGGTTTTATTTTTATGTTTATTTTTTAAGTTTAGTTATTTATTTAGTTAGTTTATTTATTTATAGTTTTATTTTATTAATTTATTTTTATTTTATTTTAGTTTAGTTTAGGTTATTTTATTTTAGTTTATTTTTTATTTTATTTTATTAGTTTAGTTTAGGTTTATTTTATTATTTTATTTTAATTTATTTTTTTTTAGTTTAGGTTTATATTTTTAGTTTATATTTAGATTATTTAGGTTTAGATTAGGTTTATTTGTTATTTTAGGTTTAATTTAGGTTTAGGGTTTAGGGTTTAGTTTAGGATTAGGGTTTAGGGTTTAGGGTTTTAGGGTTTTAGTTTAGGGTTTAGTTTTTTTTTAAGGGGTTTAGGGTTTAGGTTTAGTTTTTTTTAGGTAGGAGTTTTTTAGTTTTATTTATTTTAGGGTTTATGTTTTAGTTTATTTTATTTTTTTAGGTTATTTACTTTAGTTTATTTTAGGTTTAGGTTTATGTTTATTTTTTTTAGTTTGGTTTATTTTAGGGAGAGCATTTAGGTTTTTTATTTAGAAATTTGATGAAAACCTTTAGCTAGTTTAACATAGAATAATGTTATAAAAAAAAGCGAGATAACCTTTATGATCTTCAAAATCCACCACATAATAGCCATTTAGCGAGCCATCATTGTTGTTTAATGAATTGATAATTAGGTTTAATCCAATATATAATTTTTTGGGTAGACATTAGGAGGAAGGTTAATCCAATTGAAAATAGACTTGACCTTTAAAACTAGAGTAAGTAAGCATTAAAAAGAGACATAATTTTATATTTGGCTCTAGCAATATCGATGATAGTTCAATGGAACATTACAGCATCATTTCTCTCCATCAAATATACCAAAGAATAGTAGTAGCTAAAACAATTTTAACATGACTTAGAAGTATGGGAGAAACAAGCTTCAAGAAGTTGCATAATAGAAAATGAACCATTAAAATGGAAAGTATTAAAATATTATCATAATTGTTCCACACTTTAGCAATAGGGCCATGCACAAAACATGATCCAGTTTCAATGTGATAGCAATAGTAGCATTTAGAGGGAGATGAAAGCCTTTTTTTTTCAAAAGAGCGACATCCAGGGATATAGTGCTTGAATCGTAAGTTAAAATTGAAAATGAAGTCAGGACACAAATATTCTAGATTTTAGTAAAAACTAGGGACTCTTGATATTTAAATCTGATGAAGTGCCAAACATCCTTAAAAATAAAATCTCCAGAAGAAGAATTTTTAATGAGAATTTGGTCGGGTTTGTTAGGGAAAGGACAAATTTTTTGGATTTTGTCAACCATCACATTAGGGTCAAGGATATTTAACTGAGCCACATCCTAGTTATTATGAGTAATTAATTGATTAATCTTAAGAAACATAGTGTAATGAGTATTTTGCAAAGAATTAATAGAGCCTTGCCCCAGCCAATTGTCTTGCCAAAAGAAAGAGGAACCAAAATTGACACCCCAATAAATTAGGTTCTCAGCATTCCATTTGATACTACATTGTCTTCTCCACACAGGAGAATCCCCAAATTTGAAAGTACAAATGAGGGGATGTTTGCCTTGACAATATTTAACATGCATAAACTTAGATCAGTAACTATGGTTATTTCTAAAATTCCACCACATTCTATAAGAAAAATAGTTAATAGAATCCTCTAATGTTTTGCAATGCAAGCCACCTTCATTATTAGGCACACAATAGTTGTGCTAATTAGCCAATATAATCTTTTGGTAGAAGAGCTAGATCCCCAAAAAATTTATTAAAAGGTTTATTGATCCTTTAAATAATAGAACAGGTAGGAACAATAGTTGATAAGAGATACAGAGGCTGAGACCAAAGGGTACTTTGATTAGGATAAGTCTAGCACCAAAGGAAAGTAAATGAAACTCTTAAGATGAGGTTTTCTTATTTATTTTCTAAATGAATTCATCAAATAAAGAAGATCTTTTCATTCCTCTATATAAAGGAGTACCCAAATACTTGATAGGAGAATTTGATGTGAAAAACCCATAATATTCTTGATAACATTGATCTTAGGTGAGGAAATAGAAGAGCTAGTAATAACAACTTTTACAGAATTAATATTCAAACCACTATCCAAAAAGAGTTAAGAAATTACACAACTTTTTATAAGAGTAGAGCCATTGCAAAATATAATGAAATCATCAAAGCGAGGTAAGAAATGGAAACCCACCACATGTTGTTAGGCATTTTACTAAACATATACTTAATACATCTAGAAAGATATTCCACAACAATAGAGAAAAGGATAGGAGAGAGAGTGTCCCCTTACCTTAGCCCATGAGAAGAAGAGAAGAAACCATGAACTTCACCATTGAAGAGCAAAGAAAACCAAGAATTCTCAATCCCATTCTTAATTAAAGCAATAAATTGATTAGAGAATCCAAAAAAAAAATTTTTAATAGGAAAACCCAACCAATATTATACCTTTGGAAATGTCAAGCTGAAAAAGAAGGTTTCCACCGTGAACTTTGGCATTCAAATCATGGATCATCTCTTGGGATAAAAGTACATTATCTGAAATGGATTTCCCTTTAACAAATCTGGTTTGATTGGGGAAGATAATTTTAGGAAGCAAGATGCTTTAGCCAACATCTTAGAAATAAGTTTATTAAAAAAAGAGGAAATACTAATTGGCCTAAAATCACTCCAAATTTTAGTATTGTCCTTTTTAGGAATTAAAATAATGGAGGTGCTACCAAAATATTTGGGGAGAGAACTACCCTTAATGAAATCAAGAACAACTTTAACCAAGTCCAGTTTAATGGTAATCCAACATGTTTGGAAAAAGAGGGTAGTAACACCATTAGGGCCAGCCACTGAGTCTGTATTCATACTTTGCAAAGTGTCAGCAATTTCATTCTCAGAAGGCAAGGAAGAAAGCATCCTGTTATCATCATCAGAAATGAGATTAGAGATAACTTCTGGCAAAAAAATCTCATCATAAGCAACAATTTTATTAAGAATGGGATTGAGAATCAGTAAGCTCCTTTTTATCTAAACACTAAACACCATCATTAATTTTAATTTTATGAATTTGATTTAGAGCCTTTTTCTTTCTAACTATGGCATGAAAATATTTAGTATTACAATCACCATCAGAGATCCATTTCATAGAATCTTTTTTCTGCCAATAGGTCTCCTCCATGTCTTGATAAAAATTTAACCTATTTTTTGCTTGAGCCAACAAATGAATTTTAGAAGGGTCATTAATAATAGCGTCTTCCAAAACTATAACCACATTCTCCATTTCTTTGACATTGATAGAAAGGTTCTTGAAATAATGTTTATTCCACCAATTAAGGCATTATTTAAGTCTTTCTAATTTGAACCACAATCTCCTCATCCCAAAAATAAAATCATCAGGATGGAGAGGTTCACCCCAGTTACTAGCAACAACATCCAAAATTTTATCATCCATGAGCCACATATTTTGATAGAGAAAAGGGATAGGAGATGAGGGCTTAGTAACATTAAATTTCACAGTGATAAGCAAGGTTGAATGGTCCAAAAGGGTTTTTCTTAAGTGCTCCATAGAAGTACTAGGGAGAAGGTTAACCATAAATGGTTAAAAAGAACTTGATCTAACTTTTGTTAGTGTCTATAATTATTCCAAGTAAACTGAGACCCCTAAATCCAATATCAGTAAGATAACAATCAAGGATCATGTTACTAAATTTTCCATTGAAAATAAGTTTGAAGCATTGCCACCAATTGGAGGAAGAAGAGATAGTGTTAAAATCCCACCCACAAACCAAGGAGCATAAGCAGAAGAGAGAGAAACTAATAAGATCTTCCCAAAGAAGTTGTCTACCATTTCTATTACAAGAAGCATAAACAAATGAACCAAAATAACACCAATTATCATAAGTAATTTTAACATTCACAACCTGGGATAAATCATTCAAAATGTTCAGAACAAAAGGACTATTCCAAAAAATCCAAATTCTATTGCTTGAATTAGAAAAGAAATTACCAAAAATTCTAGTAATAGAAGGAATGTTAGAATGAAGAATAAAGGGTTCCAAGATAGGGAAATTTTATGAGAACAAACTAAATTTCTAATTGTTTTTCTAACAGAGAGGGTACCATTCCCTCTCACATTCCAAATTATGAAAGAAACCATTTATTTTGGGGCAGAAGAGCCATATCTAGTAACTCTGGCAAAGTTTGGAAATTTAGTTTTAGGAGTTTTATTTTCTTTTTAAAAATTGTTTGAAGTTTATTAGTCAAATTCACAACATCACCATCAAATAGGGATTGTTCAGGGATATGCTTGAAATAAGGTTTCACATTAAAACCATCATTACAGGACACTTCACTTTCTTCCAAATCATTATTATGTTGCAAAATTAGATTATAAATCAGTTCAACATTAGATGAAGAAGCAGAAGAAGAATTAGAATCATTTAAAGAACAAGTGCCCAAGTTAGGATTAGAAACTTTATCCTTAGTTTGCTCACCAATCAAGCCCTCATGCTGGATCACATTTTCTTCAATTATAGGTCAAAAAGAAGTAGGAATAGAATCATTTGAGATAGAATCATCATCCATAAGTTTTGAAAACATATTATTATCGATATTATTACTAATATCAGTGTGATTCAAATGGATAGGCTCATCACAAGGTACTGTCTCCTTATTAACATGGGTGACATCCAAAGGCTGATTAGGCTTAAGAGCTGCAACATTGTCAAAATGAGTAGTGGGAGGATCAAGACAATGACCCAGATTTAGGTAAAGTGTTATCCATTGGAACAGCTTTTGGTGGTTTAATCGAGGGCACCTTATGAATGGGATCCAAGTTGTTATGCATGGGTTTGGATTTCTTAAGGTGAGGATGAACCACAAAGCAATCAGAAACACCATGAACATGAATTTTTCAATGGGAACAAAAAACAAGAAAATTCTCAAAATCCACTTTTTGCAAATATCCATAATTCTCTAACCCTAGCCAAATTTCCTTTGGAAATTTTTTAGTTATATCCAACTCTACTTGAATTTGAGAAATAGATGGTCTGGTGTTAGTAGCAATCACCTAATTAAGTTGAAGAGGATGACCGAACAGCACAGCCATAGTAAAAAAACTCATGATTAATGAAATGAACATGCAAATTGGGAAGAGAGATCCAAACTAGAATAATAAGAGATTCCTCCTTAATATCAAAATGAGGCATCCATTTTAATAATCACATCAAACAATTAAAAACAAAATATGAGCATAGAGAGAAAACTAGAGAATAATATAAATCATTTGAAAGTTGAATCAAGAAATGGCGGGAATCAATCAATCCGACAGAAAAAATACTAGAGAGCTTCAAGCTATGAAAAATAAATGAATATTCTCCAAAGTAGGATGACACAAAGTGAATTAACCCAGCAATGTGAATTGAAAGGGTTTCGCAAGCCTTTCCATAATCAAATCAGAACACATTATCATAGGTAAACCCCAAAAGGAGGTAGAGATAAGTTTGAGAGACTCACCAACATAATTGGCCTTACCAGTAAGAACAACCTCGAAGGATTTTCAAGCTAGCAAAGGGTTTAATCTAGAGACCCCCAAGGAGTTAGAAAATTTCAAGGGAGCAGCAAAAATCTTCAGATTTCCCCATCGGAATGTAGAGAACACAACCATGATCAACAATAACACATGATAGAAGAAGCAAAAAGCCAAGTTAAGTCATCAAAATGGAAAACCAGCTGAAATGTCACAAAGGAGATGCACCTCCATAGGGGAAATAAAACTTGCCATAACACCCAAAAATGAAGGAGAACAAAGATGGGGCTTAGGGTTTAGGGTTTTTTAGGGTTTAGGATTTATGGTTTAGGGTTTAGGGTTTAGTGTTTAGGATTTTAGATTTAATGTTTAGGGTTTATGGTTTGTATAGGGTTTAGGGTTCATGGTTGTAGGTTTAGTGTTTAAGGTTAGTTTTAGGGTTTAAGGTTTAGGGCTTAGGATTTCGGGTTTAGGTTTAGGAGTTTTAGAGTGTTAGGTTTTAGGATTTTAGGTTTAAATTTAGGTTTAAGGTTGTTTAGGTATTAAATTTTAGTTTAGGTTTAGGTTTTAGTTTGGAGTTAGGTTTTAGGGTTAGTTTAGTTTAGGTTATTTTAGGTTTAGGTTTGTTTAGGAGTTTAGGTTTAGGGTTTAGTTTTTAGGTTAGGTTTATTTAGTTTATTTATTTATTTATTTATTATTTTATTTATTTATTATTTATTTTAGTTTATATTTTTTTAATGTTTTTATGTTATTTTAATAGTTTTAATTTAATTTAATTTTTTTGGTTTAGGTTTAGGTTTCTATTTTATTTTTTTAGGTTTAGGTTTTAGGTTTTCATTTTAGGTTTATTTTTAGGTTTTATTTTTTAGTTTAGGTTTAGGTTTTTTTTTTAGTTTATTTTATTTTCTTTAGTTTAGGGTTTAAGTTTAGTTTATTTTAGGTTTATTTTTCAATTTTTTATTTTATTTAATTTTATTTTAGGTTTATTTTATTTTATTTTGTTTATTTTTTAATTTTAGGTTTAGGTTTTTTTTATTTTAAGGTTTATTTTTTAGGTTTAGGTTTTTATTTATTTTTTTAATTTATTTTATTTTAGGCTTTTTTTTTCATTTAGTTTTTATTTTATTTAGGTTTTTATTCTTATATTTATTTTATTTTTTAGTTTAGTTTAGGTTTTTATTTATTTTATTTTAGTTTATTTCTATTAGCTTATTTTATTTTATTTTTAGGTTTAAGTTTAAGTTTTAGTTTAGGTTTTAATTTTATTTTATTATTTTATTTTATCTAGGTTTAGGTTTTTCAATTTATTTTATTTTTAGGTTTTATTTAGTTTAGGTTTAGGTTTTTAGGTTGTTTGGGTTTAGAGTTTATGGTTTTAGGTATGAGGTTTTGGGTTTTAGAGTTTATGATTTTATGGTTTAGGGTTTAGGGTTAGGGTTTAAGTTTTAGTGTTTAGGATTTAGGGTTTAGGATTTAGGGTTTAGGGTTTAGTTTTTTTAAGGTTTAGGGTTAGTTTAGGGTTTAGGTTTAGGCTTTAGGGTTTAAGTTTTATAGTTTAAGTTTGAGTTAGTTTAGGCTTTAGTGTTTAAGTTTTTTAGAGTTTATGGTTTAAGTTAGGTTAGGTTTAGTGTTTAGTTTATAGTTTAGAGTTTAAGTTTAGGAGTTTAAGTTTTGTTTAGGTTTTAAGTTAACAGGGTTGATAAGTTTAACTTAGGGTTTAAGTTTAATTTTTTTAAAGTTTAAGGTTTTAAGGTTTTTATTAGGTTTAAAGGTTAACTATAGTTAGGGTGAGTTTAGGTTTTAAGGTTTAAGTTTAGTTAGGTTAGGGTTTTTAATTTAAAGTTAGGATTAGGTTAAGTTTAAGGTTTTGAGTTTAATTTTAGTTTAGGAGTTTAGGTTTAGGTTTTAGGGTTTTAGGATTTTTAGGATTTTTAAGTTTAGGATTGATTAGTTTAGGTTATTTTTAGTGGTTTAAGAGTTTAAGTTTAGGTTATTTAGTTTTGTGGGTTTATTTTTTTTTATTTTTCTTTATTTTATTATTATTTTTATTTAGGGTTTAGGTTTTATTTTATTTTGGTTTAGGTTTTAGGTTTATTTTAGGTTATTTTAGATTTTGTTTTTTAGTTTAGGTTTAAGTTTAGGTTTATTTTTTAGTTTATTTTAGTTTATTTAGTTTAGGGTTTATTAGTTTATTTTTTTAGGTTTAGTTTTTGGTTTATAGTTTTAGTTTATTTTTTATCTTTATTATTATATTTTAGGTTTAGGTTTAGGTTTTTTTTTTTTTTTTTTTAGTTTAGGTTTTTTTATTTTAGGTTTAATTTTTTAGTTTAGATTTTTTGTTTTAATTTTAGTTTATTTTTATTTTATTTTATTTTATTTTTTAGTTTTATTTTATTTAGTTTTTATTTTTTTGATTTATTTTTTTTTAGTTTAGTTTAGGTTTTATTATTTTATTTTATTTTATTTATTTAGTTTATTTTATTTATTTTTTATTTTTTTAGGTTTAGTTTAGTTTAGTTTATTTTAATTTATATTATTATTTTATTTTATTTTAGGTTTTATTTATTTTAGTTTATTTTAGGTTTTTTTTTTTAGTATTAGGTTTATAGTTTAGGTTTTATGATTTATTTTATTATTAGAGTTTAGGTTATTTAGGATTTAGATTTAGTTTAGGTTTAGTTTAGGTTTAGGTTTTAGGTTTAGGTTTAGTTTAGGTTTAGGGTTAGTTATTTAGGTTTAAGTTTAATTTAGATTTAGGTTTTTAGGTTTAGGGTTTAGAGTTTAGGTTTTAGTTTAAATTTTTGAGTTTAGGTTTAAGTTTAGGTTTTTAGTTTAGGTTTTTAAGTTTAGTTTAGGTTTAGTTTAGTTTAGGGTTTTAGGGTTTAAGTTTAGATTAGGGGTTTTAGGTTTAAGGTTAGGTTTAAGGTTTAGGTTTTAGTTTTTTAGGAGTTTAAGTTTAGAGTTTTTAAGTTAAGTTTAGGTTTAGTTAGAGTTTAGGGTTTAAGTTAGTTTAACTTTAAGGTTTAGTTTTAGATTTAGGTTAGATTTAGATTTAAATTTAGGAGTTTAGGTTTTAGGTTTTAGAGGTTTAGGTTTAATTTAGGTTTAAGTTTAGGAGTTAGTTTAAGTTTAGGTTTAGGTTAGGAGTTTAGGGTTTAGGTTTTAAGTTTAGGTTTTAGTTTAAGTTAGGTTTAGGGTTTAGTTAGTTTTGGTTTAGGGTTTAAGGTTAGGGTTTTTTATTTTATTTTAATTTTTATAGGTTATAGTTTTAGGGTTTTAGGTTTTAGTTTAGGTTTAGATTTTGAGTTTGATTTATTTTAGGTTTAGGGTTTAATGTTTAGGTTTAGGTTAGATTTAGTTTAGTGTTTAGGATTTTAAAACTAGTAGTAGGTTTAGGTTTATTTAGTTTATTAATTATATGTTGTATTTATTTTATATTATTTTGTTATTTAGTTTTAGGTTTGGGTTTAGGTTTATATTATACTTTTCCAGGTTTAGGATTTCATTTTAAGTTTATTTTTAGGTTTCATTTTTTAGTTTAAGTTTAGGTTAATTTTTAGTTTATTTTATTTTTTTTAGTTTAGGGTTTAGGTTTAGTTTATTTTAGGTTTACGGTTAGGTGTTATTTTATTTTAGTTTAGTTTAGTTTTATTTTATTTTATTTATTTTTTATTTTAGGTTTATTTTCTTATTTTAAGGTTTAGGTTTAGGTTTTATTTAATTAATATTTTATTTATTTTAGGTTTATTTTATTTTTATTTTAGTTTATTTTATATTATTTAAGTATTTATTAGATTTATTTTATTTTATTTTTTTAGTTTAGTTTTGGTTTTTTTTATTTTTTTAGTTTATTTTATTTTATTTATTTTATTTTTTAGCTTTAGGTTTAAATTTTAATTTAAGTTTTAAATTTATTTCATTATTTTATTTTATCTAGGTTTAGGTTTTTAAGTTTTTAGGGTTTAAAGATTTGGGTTTTGGGTATAAGGTTTTGGGTTTTAGGGTTTATGGTGTTATGGTTTAGGGTTTAGGGTTATTTAGGGTTTAGGGTTTAGGGTTTAGTGTTTAGGATTTAGGGTTTAGGGTTTTAGGGTTTAGGGTTTAGGGTTTAGGGTTATCTTAAGGTTTAGGGTTAGTTTTGGGTTTAGGCTTTAGGCTTTAAGGTCAAGGGCTTTTAGGGTTTAGGGTTTAGGCTTTAGTGTTAGTTTAGAGTTTAGTGTTTAGGGTTTTAGAGTTTAGGGTTTAGTGTTTAGGGTTTGAGGTTAGGGTTAGGTTTATGGTTTAGGGTTTAGGGTTTAGGATTTCAGATTTAGGGTTTACGATTCAATGTTTAGGGTTTTTCTAAAAAAAAAAATTAAGTAAACTGGTAGGTTTAGGTTTATTTAGTTTTAATAGTTTATTTTCTATTTATTATACTTTATTTTATTATTTATTTTTAGGTTTAGGTTTAGGTTTTTATTTTACTTTTATAGGTTTAAGTTTTAGGCTTTCATTTTAGGTTTATTTTTACATTTTATTTTTTAGTTTAGGTTTAGATTTATTTTTAGTTTATTTTATTTTATTTAGTCTAGGGTTTAGGTTTAGTTTATTTTAGGTTAACATTTAGGTTTTATATATTTTAGTTTAGTTTTATTTTATATTATTTAATTTTAAATTTTACATTTAGGTTTTTTTTTTTTATGGTATTTTTATTTTAAGGTTTAATTTTTTAGGGTTAGGTTTTTATTTTGTATTTATTTTATTTTATTTTTAGTTTATTTTATTTTTATTTTACTTTTAGTTTTTATTTTATTTAGGTTTGTTTTCTTATATTTATTTATTTATTTAGTTTAGGTTTTTATTTATTTTATTTTATTTTATTTTTACTAGTTTATTGTATTTTCTTTTTAGGTTTAGGTTTAAGTTTTAGTTTAGATTTTAATTTAATTTAATTATTTTATTTTATCTAATTTAGGTTTTATTTAGTTTAGGTTTAGGTTTTTAGGTTTTTTGGGTTTAGGGTTTTAGGGTTTGGGTATAAGGTTTAGGGTTTTAGGATTTATGGTTTTATGGTTAGGATTTAGGGTTAGGGTTTATAGATTACAATTTGGGGTTTAATATTTAGGATTTAGGGTTTGGGGTTTTAGGGTTTTTGGGTTTAGGGCTTATAGTTTAGGGTTTAGGGTATTAGTTTAGTTTAGGGTTTAGGGTATTAGGATTTATACTTTAGGGTTTAGGACTTTTAGGGTTAATTTAGTTTAGGTATAAGTTTTAGAGTTTAGGCTTTAGGGTTTAATGTTTATAGTTAGGGTTCAAGTTTAAGTTTAATATTTTAATTTAGGGTTTATGATTTAGGGTTAGCTTAGGGTTTAAGGTTAGTTTAGGATTAGCTAAGGGTTTAGGTTTAGTTTAGGGTTTAAGTTTTTTTGTTTTTAGGGTTTTTACGATTTAGAGTTTAGGGTTAAGGGTTTACGATTTATGTTTTAGGGTTATTTTAGGGTTTAAGATTTAGAGTTTAAGGTTAGTTTAGTGTTTATACTTTTAGGTTTAGTTTTGGTTTGAGTTTAAGGTTTAGGTTACTTTTAGTTTAAGTTTAGGTTTATAGTTAGGTGAGTTTATTTAGTTTAGTATTTAAGGTTTAATATTTATTAGATTTAGTTTGAATTTAAGTTTAGTATTTTATTTAGTTATTAGGTTAAGGTTAGTTTAGGTTAATTTAGTTTTAGGTTTAGGGTTTATAGTTAAGTTTTAAGGTTTTTAGTTTAGGTTTAGTTTAGTTATTTTAGGGTTTAGGTTTAGAGTTAGTTTTTTTATTTTGTATTTTTTATTTTAGTTAGGTTTAGGTTTAGGTTTTAGGGATTAGGGTTTAGTTTGAGTTTATAGTTTTAGGTTTATAGTTTAGGGTTTAGGGTTTAGGATTTAGATTTAGGTTCTGGTTCAATGTTTAGGATTTTTAGGGTTTGGTTTATTTAATTATTAGGTTTATTTTTTATTTATTTTATTTATTTGATTATTTATTTTAGGTTTAGGTTTAGGTTTATATTTTATTTTTCTAGGTTTTGGTTTTAGGTTTTCATTTTAAGTTTATTTTTAGGTTTTATTTTTTAGTTTAGGTTTATGTTAATTTTTAGTTTATTTTATATTATTTAGTTTAGGGTTTAGGTTTAGTTTATTTTAGGATTACATTTAAGTTTTATAAATTTTAGTTTAGTTTATTTAAATTTAGTTTTATTTTATTTTGTTTATTTTTTTTATTTTAGGTTTCAAGTTTTTTTTTTATTTTAAGGTTTATCTTATAGGTTTATGTTTTTATTTAATTTTTATTTTATTTTAGATTTATTTTATTTTTATTTTAAGTTTAGTTTT
Source organism: Cymbidium sinense (assembly GCA_021442155.1). Taxonomy (NCBI): domain Eukaryota; kingdom Viridiplantae; phylum Streptophyta; class Magnoliopsida; order Asparagales; family Orchidaceae; genus Cymbidium; species Cymbidium sinense. The sequence continues at coordinate 170,971,592 of CM038214.1, forward strand.
TATTTTATTTATTTTTTATATTCTTAGATTTATTTTGTTTTTTTTTAGTTTAGTTTAGGTTTTATTTATTTTATTTTAGTTTATTTCTTACTTTATTTTATTTTATTTTAAGGTTTAGGTTTAAGTTTTAGTTAAGGTTTCAATTTTATTTCATTATGTTTTTTTTATCTAGGTTTAGGTTTTATTTAGTTAGGTTTAGGTTTTATTATTTTTTAGGGTTTAAGGATTTGGGTTTAGTAAAATTTTGGGTTTAGTGTTTATGGTGTTATGGTTTAGGTTTAGGTTAAGGTTTAGGTTAGGGTTTAGGTTTAGGATTTAGGGTTTAGGGTTTTAGGGTTTAGGGTTTAAGGTTTAGGGTTATCTTAGGGTTTAGGTTAGTTTATTAAACTATACTTTAAGTTAAAGTTAGGGTTTAAGTTTAGTTTTAGGTTTTAATTTTAGGGTTTAGTTTAAGTTTAGGTTTAGATTTTTAGGTTTAGTTTATTGTTTAGGGTTTAGGTTTAGGGATTTAGTTTAGTGTTTAGTTTAGGTTAGGTTTTTAGGGTTAGGATTAGGATTTAGTTTAGGTTTATAATTTTAAGTTTAGGTTTTTAGTTAGGGATTTTTATTTAAAGTTAGGTTTAGTTTAGTTAGTTAGGTTTATTTAGGTTTAGGTTTAAGGATTTGGGTTTATAGTTAGGAGTTAGGTTAGGATTTTGGGTTTAAGTTTAGAGTTTAGGTTTAGGTTGATTTAAGGTTTAGGTTTAGTTTAGTTTTTTTTAGGTTTAGTTTAGTTTAAGTTTTAAGTTAGGTTTTTTAGTTTTTTAGGTTTAGAGTTTAGGTTAGTTTAGGTTTAGGTTTGGGTTTTTTAGGTTTAGGTTTATTGTTTAAGTTTAGTTTTTAATTTAATTTAGGTTTAGTTTTAATTTATTTAGGGTTTAGGTTTAGTTTATTTAGGATTAGGGTTTAGGTTTAGGTTTAGTGTTTAGAGTTTTTTTAAAATTTAGTAAGTTTAGGTTTATAGTTTTAATTTATTTTTTTATTTTACTTTATTTTTTTTCTTATTTTATTTATTTTGGTTTATTTATTTTAGGATTATTTATTTAGTTTGGGTTTTATTTTTTTATTTTTTAAGTTTAAGTTTTGGTTTATTATTTTAGTTTAGTTTTATTTTTATTATATATTTTTTAGGTTTAGGTTTTTATTTTATTTTAGGTTTATATTTCGATTTTATTTTATTTTTTGTTTATGTTTTGGTTTTATTTTAGGTTTACTTTTAGGTTTTTTATTTTATTTTAGGTTTATTTTAGTTTAGTTTATTTTATTTAGTTTAGGTTTACATTTAGATTTAGTTTATTTTAGGTTTAGGTTTAAGTTTTATTTAATTTAGTTTAGTTTATTTTAGTGTAGGTTTAGGTTTATTTTATTTTAATTAATGGTTTAGGTTTTTTTTTTAGTTTTGGGTTTAGGTTTTTTTTTAGTTTAGGGTTTAAGGCTTTAGATTTTTTTAGAACAAATTAAGATTCAAAATTTCTTCTTTCATCAACCAAGTAACAAGTCGACATAGATCAAAATAAAATGAGCATAAGAAAATCAAAACCACTGAATAGCTGTCTCTGTAAAGACATAGTTCCATAGCGGGGGTCAATTGGGTTCTTTAGTTTCTCAGTTCCCATCAAAACCACCTCTCAGCGGGATCAACCATCATATCCCCATTATGTCACTCCACCACCACGGTTTTAACCCCCTTAGCTCTTCACCTCCATAACCATCCTCAGGCCACCACCACCATATCCAGGCTTCCAAGTGACCATTGTGATAATGGTAGCCTCTTCACCTCCACCTCTGATCTAGATTGAGCACGGTTGTGATGTTCGCCATCAAGGTTCTTCCAATTCATCAGATTTTGGTTTATGTTTAGGTTTTTTAGGTTTTTGTGTTTAGATTTATTTTTAATTTATTTTGTTACTTTAGGTTTAGGTTTAGGGTTTGGGGTTTAGGGTTTAGAGCTTAGGGTTAGGATTTAGGGTTTAGGGTTTAGGAGGGTTTAGGGTTTAGGTTTAGGTTTATTTGGATTATTTTTATTTTAGTTTAGGTTAGTTTAGGGTTTTGAGGTTTATGATTGTAGGTTAATAGGTTTAATGTTTAGGATTTAAAGTTTAAGTTTTTTTTTAAATTAAGTAAACCAGCAGGTTTAGATTTATTTAGTTTATTTAGTTTATTTTCTATTTATTTTGGTTTAGTTTATCTTTTATTTTTATTTAGGTTTATTGTTTAATTTTATTTAGTTAATTTTATTTGTTTTAGGTTTATTAATTTTAGTTTAAGTTTTTTATTTTAGTTTATTTTTTAGGTTTAGGTTTAGGTTTAGGTTTATTTTTTAGTTGAGTTTTATTTTTATTTTAGTTTTTAGGTTCAGGTTTTATTTCTTATTCTTAGGTTTAGGGTTATGTTTTAATTTTATTTTTTTAGGTTCAAGTTTTATGTTTTTATTTTAGTTTTACTTTTACGTTTTATTTTTCAATTTATGTTTAGGTTAAATTTTAGTTTTTTTATTTTATTTAATTTAGGTTTAGTTAATTTTCAGTTTAGGTTTAGGTTTTATTTTTTTTAGTTTAGTTTAGGATTAGGTTTATTTTATTTTTATTTTAGGTTTAGGTTTTTTTCTTAATTTAAGGTTTAGGTTTTATTTTTTATTTATTTTTAAATTTTATTTTTATTTTTTTAGGTTTAGGTTTATATTAGTATTTATTTATTTTATTTTGGTTTATTTTATTTTTATTTTATGTTTGGTTTTTATTTTATTTAGGTTTTTTATTCACAAGATTATTTTGTCTTTTAATTTAATTTAGGATTTCATTTATTTTATTTTCATTTATTATTATTTTATTTTATTTTATTTTAAGGTTTATGTTTAGGTTCTAGTTTAGGTTTTTTATTATATGTTATTTAGGTTTATCTTATTTATTTATTTTATTTTAAAGTTTTATTTAGTTTAGGCTTAGGTTTTTAGATTTTTAGGGTTTATGGTTTAAGGTTTAGGGTTTAAGGCTTAGGGTTTACAATTTTAGGGTTTAGGGTTTTAGGGTTTAGGGTTTTAGGGTTTAGGGTTTTAGCGTTTATGGTTTAGGGTTTAGTTTTTAAGCTTTAGGGTTTCGAGTTTTTAGGTTTTGGGTTTAGGGTTCAATTTTTAGGGTTTTGGGTTTTTAGGGTTTAGGGTTAATTTAGAGTTTAGGGTTTAAGGTTTTAGGGTTTAGGGTTTAGGGTTTAGGCTTTAGGGTTAGGAGTTTAAGTTTAGTGTATAGGATTTAAGTTTAGTTTAGACTTAGGAGTTTAGTTAGGGTTTAGTTTAGGTTGTTAGTTTTTAGGTTTAGTTTAAGTTATTAGTATAGGTTAGAATTTAGAGTTTAAACTTTAAGGTTTGTTTTGTTTAAGTTTTAGTTTAGTTAACAAGGTTTAAGGTAAGTTTAGGTTTAAGGTTTATTTTAGTGTTTAGTTTAGGAGTTAGTTTAGAGTTTAGGGTTTAGGTTTATTTAGAACTAGGTTTAGGTTTAGGGTTTATAGTTTATGGTTTAATGTTTAGAGTTGTTATTAGTTTAGGGTTAGTTTAGGGTTTAGGGTTTAGGATTAGTTTTGAATCTAGTTTTGGGTTTAGGGTTTAGGGTTTAGGATTTAGGTTTTTTTTAGGTTTTAAAATTAAGTAAACTGGATGGTTTAGGTTTATTTAGTTTATTTTTTTTATTTTATTTTATTTTTTATTTTCAATTAGCTTTATTTTTTATTTTTTATTTTTATATTGTTTAGATTATTTATTTTAGGTTTGTGTATTTTAGTTTAGGTTTTTTATTATAATTTATTTTTTAATTTTAGGTTTAGGTTTATTTATTTTTAGTTTTATTTAATTTTTATTTTATTTTTTAAGTTTGATTTTATTTTAATTTTTATGTTTAGGTTTAGGTTTTATTTTATTTTTTTTAGGTTTAGGTTTTAGGTTTTATTTTAGGTTTATTTTTTTAGGTTTTATTTTTAGTTTAAGTTTAGGTTTATTTTTAGTTAATTTTATTTTATTTAATTTAGGGTTTCAATTTTATTTATTTTAGGGTTTAGGTTTACGGTTTAAGGTTTAGGGTTTAGGGTTTTATGTTTTAGGGTATTAGGGTTTATGGTTAGTGTAAAGGATTTAGCATTTAGAGTTTAGGGTTTAGGGTTTAGGATTTAGGGTTTAGGGTTAGTTTTAGGATCTAGGGTTTAGGGGTTAAGGTTTAGGTTTAAGGTTTAGGGTTTAGGGTTTGGGTTTAGTGTTTTTTTAAATGAATCGATTTATGTTTAGTTAGTTTATTTAGTTTATTTATTATTTATTGTATTTTATTTAATTTTTTTATTTATGTTTATTTTTTATTTTTATTTTGTTTAGTATATTTATTTTAGGTTAATTTATTTTAGTCTAGGTTTTTTATTGTAGTTTATTTTTTTGGTTTAAGTTTATGTTTATTTTTTAGATTAGTTTTATTTTTATTTTATTCTTTAGGTTTATTTTTATTTTTTTTAAAAGTTTAGGTTTAAGTTTTATTTTATTTTTTTAGGTTTAGCTTTTAGGTTTTTATTTTAGGGTTTTAATTTTTAGTTTAGGTTTATTTTTAGTTTAATTTATTTTATTTAGTTTAGGGTTTAGGTTTAGTTTATTTTAGGTTTAAGTTTTGGTTTTATTTATTTTCATTTAGTTTAGTTTAGTTTAGGTTTAGTTTATTTTATTTTATTTATTTTTTATTTAGGTTTATTTTTTATAGTTTAGGGTTTAGGTTCTTTTTATTTATTTTAAGTTTTTATTTTTAAGTTTATTTTATAGGCTTAGGTTTTTATTTAGTTTTTATTTATTTTATTTTAGGTTTATTTTAATTTTATTTTACATTTGGGTTCTATTTTATTTATGTTTTTTATTTTTAGGTTTATTCTATCTTCTAGTTTAGTTTACATTTTTATTAATTTTATTTTAGTTTAGTTTTTATTTTTAGGTTTAAGTTTAGGTCTTAGTTTAGGTTTTTATTTTATTTAGGTTTAGGTTTTGTTTATTTATTTAATTTTTTGGTTTTAATTAGTTTAGGTATAGGTTTAGGTTTTTAGGTTTTTAGGGTTTAGGGTTTAGGGTTTAGGGTTTAGTTTAGGTTTAGGTTTAGGTTTAAGGTTTAGGATTTAGTTTATGTTTAGTTTAGTTAGGTTTAGGTTTAAGTGTTTAGGGTTTAGGCAGGGTTTTAGGTTAGTTTTAAGTTTAGTGTTATGGTTTTAATTTATTTAGGGTTTAGTGTTTTGTTAGTTTAGGGTTTATGATTTAAGCATTAGGATTTAGGTTGTATATAGGTTTAGTTTAGTGTTTAGGGTTTAGGTTTAGGTTTAGGATTTATTTAGGTTTTAAAATCATTTTTAGCAGTTAAGTAGGTTTAGGGTTTAGGGTTAGTTTTAGGGTTTAGGGGTAAAGTTTTATTTATTTATTTATTTTTATTTTTTATTTAGGGTTCTTTAGAGTTTAGGGTTTTTTAGGGTTTAGGGTTTAGTTGTAGGTTTAGGGTTTAGGGTTTAGGATTTAGGGTTTATGGTTTTTTTTAAAAAATTAAGTAAACTGATAGGTTTTTATTTATTTAGTATATTTAGTTTATTTATTATTTATTTTAGTTTACTTTATTTTTTTATTTTATTTTATTCTATTTTTTAGTTTTATTTAGTTTAGTTTATTTATTTTAGGTTTATTTATTTTAGTTTAGGTTTTTTATTTTGGTTTATTTTTTAGGTTTAGGTTTAGGTTTAGGTATATTTTTTAGTTGAGTTTTATATTTATTTAATTTTTAGGTTAAGTTTTTATTTTTTTATTTTTAGGTTTAGGTTAAGGGTTTTATTTTATATTTTAGGTTTAGGTTTTAGGTTTTTATTTTAAGTATATTTTTAGGTTTTATTTTTAGTTAATGTTTAGGTTTATTTTTATTTTATTTTGTTTAGGTTTTGGGTTTAGGTTTAGTTTATTTTAGGTTTAGGTTTTATTTATTTTAATTTATGTTTAGGTTTACTTTATTTTGATTATTTTTTTAGGTTAATGTGACTTTAGTTTAAGGTTTAGGTTTTATTTATTATTTATTTTTATGTTTATTTTTTAGGTTAAGGTTTTTATTTAGATTTTATTTTATTTTATTTTAGGTTTATTTTTTTTTTTTACTTTTAATTTTTATTTTATTTAGGTTTTTTATTCTTAGGTTTAAGTTTAGGTTTTTATTTTATTTAGGTTTAGGCTTTATTCATTTATTTTATTTTTAGGTTTTATTTAGTTTAGGTTTTTAGGTTTTTATGGTTTAGGGTTTAGGGTTTTAGGTTTTAGGTTTAGGGTTTAGGGTTTTAGGTTTAGGGTTTTAGGGTTAGGGTTTAGGTTTTGGGTTTAGGGTTTATTTTGACTTTTAGGTTTAGGGTTTTAGGGTTTAGGTTTAGGGTTTCTTTTAACTAAAAAGGATTAGAGTTTAGTTAGTTTAGTTTAGTTTAGTTTATTTATTAGGTTTTTTTAGTTATTAGGTTTTAGTTACCTATTTGTTTATTTAGGGTTTAAGTTTATTAGCTTAGTTTATTATTATTATTATTATTATTATTATTATTATTATTATTATTATTATTATTATTATTATTATTATTTTATTTTTTATTATTATTGTTATTAGTTATAACTTTTTATTTTGGGGTTTATTTTGTTTTAGGTTTAGTGTTTATTTGAGTTTATTTGGGTTATTGTGGTTTAGCGTGTTTTAGTTTAGTTTTAGTTTTTGCTTTTTATTTACTTTTAGTTTTGGTAGTTAGGTTTTTAGTTTAGTTATTGTTTAGTTATTAATTTTGGGTTTATTTTTAGTTTTGGGTTTTATTAGTTATTAATTTTATTATTATTAATTTAGTTAGTTTTTTTTTTAGGTTTTGGGGTTCAATTTTAGTTTGAGTTTATTAATTTAGGGGGGTTTTAGGTTTCTAGTTTTGTTTAGTTTTTAGTTTAGTTATTATTGGGTTTATTGGTTTGGTTTTTTTAGTTTAGGGTTTAGTTTTATTATTTTTTTAGTTTATTATTACTATTATTATTATTAATTTTAGTTAGTTTTTATTAGTTTATTATTATTTTTTTTTGTAAGTTAGTTTAGTTTATTTATTAGGGTTTTATGGTTTTAGTTAGTTTATTTGGTTTTAGTTATTTTTTATTAGTTTTAGTTTTTAGGTTTATTATTAATTTTATTATTATTTAGTTAGTTAGTTTTATTAGTTTTAGTTAGTTTTTATTATTAGTTCTTAGTTTATTATCATTATTATTAGTTTAGTTTGGTTTTGTTTTATTAAGTTTGGGTTTAGGGTTTAGGCTTCAGGGTTTCGGGTTTTTAGGATTTAGGGTTTAGGGATTTAAAGTTTAGGGTTTTAGGGTTTAGGGTTTAGGGTTTAGATTTAGGGTTTAGGTTTATGCTTCAGGGTTTAGGGCTTATTTAGTTTAGGTTTAGGTTTAGGGTTTAAGGTTTAGGGTTTATGATTTAGGTTTAGGGTTTAGGGTTTAGGGCTTTTTTATTTAAATTAGGGATTACGCCTTCTTCCTAGCATAGTCGTTGCAAACCGAAAGGCAACCCTTTAGGTTGGCTAACTATAGCCCATGACGAGTAGACTATCCATTTGGATTTTTAAATTTGAGATAGGACAAATATAGTCCCGCGGTGGGTTCATCACACGGTCCATAAAAAATCTATCAAATTTGGTGAGCTCCACAGGTAGATATGCCCTCAATTCAAAATCAAACTAAACCAAAAATATCAAATCACATGAAATTAAGATAAAATTAACCCTAACTACTTTAAGTTGACATAAGTCCCCGGTGACATTTACTCAATAGTCACCCCAGGTCAGGTTCGATTTTTTGTGCATCCAACAGCTCACCCTAGTGGTTGTTTCTCGCTTTGGAAGATGTAAGTCTTGCCTTCTTCTAGCCAAGCATTACACCGAAACCCTTAGGTTGGCTAGCTCTACCCCACGGTAGACTATCTCTTTGGATTTCAAACCGAGATGGGTCAAGGCGATATATACCTGGGTCCATTGCACAGATAGAGTCCATACACTAAATTAGATAAATCAAACCCAATCGATTTTCCCTTATGGGTTAAATTACACCCTTAGTATAGCCTAAATCATATATAAACAGTTAAGTAACAAATTAAATTCAAAACCTCACTAATGGAGCCAAATTAAACCTACTCCCAAAGAGTCTAAATCAAAGAAATCAACCAAACTCTTATTCCGGATACATCCATAAATAAATCTATGAAATCAAACTCAAATCCTAATCACTAGCGGATAGAACGCCTCCCTAGTGGAAGGTTCATATAATCCCCGGACTGAGCCCATATCTCTGGTATATATGCCTCCATCATTAAAACAAAATAAATTAAAATCGATTTGATCATAATCCCCAGTGGATTATAGATTTTTATCCCTAATGTATCTTCTTTCCATAAATGATATAATCAAATCCAATTCAAACTTTATCCCCAACATATTTTCTTTCTATGCCCTCGAAAGACCCCTCACATGTCATGTCAATGCATGTGTGTTCTCTAGTGGATTTGCCTCCATGTCCTTGACATGGAATTCTCATCAAATCTTATTTCTTCTCTTATGCACACCTTTAATACTTCAACCAGAAAACTTGTATTCATTCAAATTACATCATCTTAACATTGTAATCAACATTTTATGATTTGTGATCTTTTGCAAGCTCAAACTAACTATTCAATATCATGATAAACATATTATAGTGTTTAGCACTATATTATATTATAATATATGATGTCATTTTATAATTTGCTATAATATAATATATTGTCTAACATAAAGCTCATTAAAATCATTTAAAAGGGAAAAAAAATTTCTCAAAATATGAAATATGTTAATTTTTGATGTAAAATTGTTGTTTTTCTATTAGAAATGGTACAAAAAAGCATAATTTTTGGTGTTGCTTCTTGGTGTGTGCAATGAATTTGGCCAACTTCTTAGATCTCAACCTTCAAATTAACATTTTGTGAGTTTTGACCCAATGCATTATAACTAAAGTAAAACATACTAAAATGTACAATAACATTTAGTAACACGAAATTCATATATGTAAAGTTATATTGTTATGTACATTATATTTTAATATGCTTTCATATAATATATTATATTACATTACACCTTAAAATGAATAACTTTAAAAAAAATTTATAAAATTTGGTTGAAAAATGAACATTTATTTTGGATGTAAAATTCAATCTTTTGATTAAATGACACACCATAGCATGATGTTTCCTAAAGCTTACCTTAAATTTGGCCAAATCTCATCCATCATCTAAATCAGTATTTTTATAAATTATACTACTACAAACTCTTCTACATCATGCTATAAGAAAGTAATAAATAAAACAACAAGTACTAATACACAATATTATCTTTGTATGTATGATGCTACACTATGTTACGGCATCCTATTATAATACACTATAACATATTATATTATATTGCATATCTTAAAAAAAGGGATTGATTAAGATAAAAAATCATAAAATTAGTCTAAAAAATAAAAAAAAATTATATATTTTAGTTGTATCACTCACATATTTTTAATTTGGATAATATATTATGATGACATGCTCTACCTACTATGAATTTGGCCAAATTCCACCATTTTAAAGTCTAAACCAACATTTTTATAAATAATGCTAGTGTAGGCTTGATTGTATGATTGTAAAATACTAAAATAATTTAAAATTAAAAATAATATATTATGATATATGATGTTATACTATGCAACAACATATAATATTTATTTTGAACATAAAATCTTACTTTTAAGACTACAAGTGGCACCACACCTTTACTACAACCTAATTCCCATTTCAAATTTAATAAATTTTATTGTCTACTTTTTTAAATCTATATTTTTATGATTTATATTAATATAGACTATAGGGCATAATACTATAACATACTAAAACATTTCAAAACATTTTTTAACATCCAAAAACACATCACTACATGTTCAAGCATATGATGCTGCTACATTATACTATAATATATGGTATTATAATGTTATTTAGGGTTAGGGTTTGGGGTATTCAAATATCTAATAGTTAAGGGAAAGTATCTTGAACATTTTTTTATGCTACCATAACTATGTAGGATTTTATCATTCTTTATATCTT